>JALIZH010013251.1:0-31726 GCA_030522465.1 Rhipicephalus appendiculatus | reverse complement strand
AACAGAGAAGAACGACGATGGCCAAACGCATACTAGTTATCTTCAATTTCGTCATTTTCCGAACCGCTGGTCCAGAGACAAAAGCAAATATCAAAGAGACTACCCACTCAATACTCCGGTATTCATGACAAAATAAATAGAGAACATTAACAAATAAAGCCCGCACTGCTTTTGTTGGCTCTCTAAAGACGATCGAGAAATTCATTATTTACTGAGAACAGATGGAAGCGGCTTTACTTCGCGAATATAAAATTCGATACGCGATATTTCGTTTACCATCAAAGGTACGAGATCTTTCGTTCTTCATCTTTCTTTTCTCTTTTTTACACTTCACCTTTCTTTTTCTTTTACTTTGTTTCCCGTGATCCACTTAATACAATGCCACCGTTGAAAACATCTTTATGCTTTCTTCTTCCTTGATGTATCGTCTTCTTGGTAACCACCTTCTTGGTATCTCACCGCGTATAAACTTCAATGCGGAACCGTTCCCAAGGAATCTTCACAAAGACTAGAGCCGCGACTAACTTGATCCTGCCTGCATTATATATCAAGCGTTTGAGTAAATTGGATAGCTTGAAACTCGATATGCCGTGGTTTCTTGTCCTCCTTCCAAGCAGGCTCGACAGTTCAAGTGTCTTAAATCGCACATCATTACTTTCTTGTTTTGTTTTTCTTTGTTATCACGAAAGTGGCTCAACTTCCATATCGGCTTACGGACGTCAATCCTTGGAGGAAGGAAATTCATTCGAAGCCTCCCTATGCAAGACAATACAGTGAAAACAAAAACAATAACAAAAAAAAAGAAAAAAAAAAGAAAGGGACAGACAGGCTGAGAGTCTCTCCCAATTACTGCTCCTCTGGGCGAATCGCTTCCTCCAAGTGGCCGCGCTGACATCTTCCTGTAGAGGACGCCATCAAAGGGGGTGACGAGATAAGCCTAGCCGGACCGTGTGCTGCTTGTCATCGCGTTAACATTGCTGCCGCTGCTGTACAGCGTGGCTGCAACCCGAGCTTGACGAAAGCACGCGCTCCAAGGAGCCGGACGAAAGTAGCAAAACCGAGCAGCAAAGCAAAGCCTGCACGCTCGAGTATGTCGTAATCTCGATCGTGTCTGGGCCTTCTTCATTTTCTTTAAGCCGGCGAGAAGAGACGGTAAGTAGAGAGGGTGTGATGGGAGAGTGGGGGAGAGGCAGGCAGAGCAAGTCCTTTCTCCCGAACCTTCGATCAGCAAAAGCCATTTCCGAGCCGTGCTTCGAGCTTGCAAACGGCTGCTCCGAATGGGGCGGGGCTCTGAAGAAGATCAGGAAACTAGGGAAGGCTTGGAACATTGTTCCTTCAGCAGACTCAGCAAGTCAGAAACAATGAAATAAACGAACAGCTTTAAAAGAAGGCTAGACAGAAAAGAGATAAATGAACACAGAAAAAAAAAAAAGCATATAACCAGTCACGTAAAAATGAAATGGGTAAGAAGCTAGGACGCTTATTTAGCACCATTTTTTTTTCTTCCTGTGTTTCTGCCTCGCTTCCTGAAACAGTTTTTTCGTTTTCTTTCACGTGGATTGAGCACTCGTTGTGAGGGCGATCGGAGGTGATTGCACCCAAGAATCAGGTGAGAGGAGTAATAAGAAGAATCGGAAAAGGAAAGAAAAAAAGAAGGTGAATAGATAGGTTCGAATCGTTACGCACGCAGGCCGGAAATGAACGTACGCGGCAGGATATGACGTCGGCGCTGGGGCTTCTATTCTTTTGAAGCGCCCTTGGCAGTTCCCCCATGCACTTCCGGCCTGTCTGGCAATGCAGATCGGCGCACGTTGTTCTGGATTCCTTGGATGTCTCGTTGTTTCGCGCGCTTTATACAGAGGGCGCCATTGTTTTGTTTTTCTTTATTTCTTTTCAAGAAAGTGATTCGTGCCCCGTCGAACGTGTTCGCGCTCTTCTGTCGCCACACGTTAAACTTACAGGTCCGTGTCATGTGCTGAAAGGCGTCACTCTGACGTTTTTCCGAGTCGTATATTTTCGAAGCGTGACTTTGACGCCGAAAAATTTAAAGACTGACTTTTCATATTTGACTTGTTTATGCATATAGGCCCCGTCAAAACGTCGTTCCGGTTCTGATCAAATAACTGTCATCGGAAGCGCAGTTGCTATTCAGTCCACGCGCCAGTGCCGTGAGCAATTGGGGCTTCACCGCGTTAAGCCGCTCCGTTGCGCGCGATTGCGGGGCCTCTGGAAAGGACGGACAGGAAGGAGGATGGTGCGAATAAAGTTCGAATAAACTTGGCGACGATGATGTGTGACGTTCTAGGACAATAGCCTGGAAACGTCAAACACGGACCGACGACTTCCGCTGTCGCCTTTCCTGACGCCGCCGGAAGCGGAGCTGTAAGCCTTCGCGAATGATTTATGTAAGTGCCGAATGCGAAAAATTGTCGAGCGAGCTGCTTTTTTTAATCGCTTTCCCTTTTAGCGAAGCAAGACATCGTTGCTGAGAAGTGATTAAAATGCTGTGATAATGCTACGCTTCTTGGTTCTCCTTTAAAGGGCCCCTTAACCACTCCGAGTTCAAAGACGAAACAGTGGGTTCTGTCTCTCCTTCACTATCCTTCATACAGGCGATATCTCCTCCTCGCCACTTATTTCTTCATAAAGCACCTGTACAATGTCAGCACTAAGCGTTGAGCCTATCAGGATTTCGTGCTTGTTGGCCACACGTTATTATCTCTGTGTGCGCAGTCGGAAACGGACAAGACGAAGCGAAATCTGTCGGTCGCGCACTATAGTCATGCGAGACAAGGAAGAACGGGATGGGCCACTCCATAACGAAGCAGGGTAGGAGACAATTTTCAACTGATATTTCAGGCATATGGACCCGTAGACAGTTTGTAACTTAATTACGTCCCGTGAATCACCATTCTGGCGTCACGAAGTACGACTAAAAGACGAGAAACGCCAGGAGATAATAACGCGCTCGGTTTTTGTATTTTCATAGGCTGTTCAGGCGCCCTTTAAAAGGCTCAGCAAAGCTTCAGCTTGGGCGAGTTTGTACGGCATGCTGATGTAGCTGCGCTGAGCGAAAGGCTTGAGGGACTACGGACAAAGAGCGAACATACTTATCCCGTTATCTTTGTACTTAGTCCTTTGTGTGTTTTGATCCGAGCAAGCACATTAGGAATTAAAACGCGATCGAGAATTAAATAATGAAGTGACATCATCAATATGCTCATTTTGCGAACTCAAACGATGAATTGTAATAGTGGTGAGTCATCTGGGAGAAAATTTCGGTCTGCTATGATTCCTATGTTACGGATCCAGAAAAATGTGGCGGTAGGTGCAGAGAGCCAGCGTATGCGCCTTGACTTTTCTCGGTCGACAGCGCTACATGAATACACAAAGAGAGTAAGTGAGCGCATTTCCATTAAAATAAACATTCATCCCAGAAACAGTCAACTCAACCTTAAGGCAAAGAGTATATATTGGTGAACGGCAGACGTAAGTGTTAATAAGTCGTACTTGAAAGGTAATTCACGGAAGTCTACCTGTTGTGTGAAACGATAGAGTGAAACCATAAATTGGATTACACATCATAACTTCACTGAAATTAATTTAACCATCATAGAACAATGACTATAAGAGAAAATTAAGTACCAGAGTTTCATTTTCGAGTTTCGCGCTGAACCTTCAGCACGTGTGAGGGCACGAATTCCCTAGTTTGTGTATTTTGGCCACATTGATTGGATGAAATTTTCTGAAACTTGATTTTTTAACACTTTGGATCCCCCAGAACAAAATGTAAAGTATTTTGATTGATAAACGCTTACGTAAGCCTAGCAGATTGCGTCAAAATCTATGAAGTCAAGGCAAGTTGGTGCGCAAACTTCAAGGTGGCGTGGCTACCAATATCTGCTTCTAGGTCGTTCTTCTTGCGGTAACGGTGCATCTTCTTGCGGTAACGGTGGTGCTTTCGATATCGTGGTACTGCAGGTTCACTAATACGAGAAAAATCCTTTTGCTCTTTAGTATCCCTTTAATGCTTGCCATTTACATGCACCGCATAAAGCCCGGGAAGCAAATGTGTTACAAGTCCTAACTAGACTTTACGAAGTCCAATCTTAAGCCAACTGGCGGGAATTCCTCGGAAAAAGCAGAAAAGGACCACAACACTGTGGCGCATCGCCATGAGTACCGTTACTTACAACGCCGTTCGTGCGAAGTTAGAACAGAACTACCCAACTACATGAATCCTTACATATGTCCCCCGCTTCGTGCAGTTCCCCCCCGTAGATTCCCGCGAACTCGGTGGAACGACATTTGATCAGACACGTATAACGAAGTCTGCACTGGTACGGGGAGGAAGCGAGACACGGCCCCGGCTGCGCATTCCTTCAAGCTCCCAAGTAGTTGATTTAAGACTCTCTCGGCGTTCGCGCTACCCGCACGTATTCGAGCCACGCACGAAAGCATTACGAGACCCGGCGCGTCCGCAATTGGGGAAGAAACGGAAGTGCACTGCGCCTGGACCGAGAGAAGCACCGCGCGGCGGAACCCCGGGTCGGGACTCGACGACGACGCCGGGAACTTTATTTATGTTCGTTCTTTTCTAATCTAATCGGCCTGCCACGCTGTGCTGTAGCGGTCCCGGATGTCTGTGCAAGTGAGGGAATAGCTGCGAGATCCTGCCGTCGCTGACTCGCGTGCGCGTGCGCGGCCATTCGCCTCAGTGGCTGTCATTCAAAAAACTCGTGCGCACCCCGGGGCGAAGGGCGAGCGGCACCACTACCGAGGCGCCGGTTTGAACGAAGAAGGCACGGGCGGACGGGGAGACGTGGTTAGGCGTTTCTGTGAGGAACCGGGCTAATGAGCGCCGGAATTCCGGCCCGCACGGGTGATTGATAACGCTGCGCCGGTGGCTGCAGAGCTAGGCCTACCCCGGCCGGTGCTGGAAGTCGCGAGGGGTTCGTTCGCCGCGCCCCAAGGGTAAAAGAGGTGAAGGGACGTGGCCGCCGGCGAGGAGGTGCAGCGCTGAATGGAGCGAACGTACTTCGGTCATCTCGTTGTGTTCCCCGTCCCGGTCCGGAACCTCGTTCGTGTCAGATGTATGTGCTGCTGTAGTCGGGCAGTGGGCGAATGAGACGCCCCAGTAAGCAGTGCCAACGTTCCGACAAAAGGTACTTAACCTTCTGACAAGGTGGCTTGTGTTCGTGAGGGCTCTGACGACAGCAAGTTTTATTTTAACACGAAAGTGTTTTATGCCGGGGTCCACCAAGATTTCAGTGACGTATTTCCGTCACTGAAAATGACGTCGAAAAAATGCACATGATCAGAAGACAAAGAGAAAAAAACGTTTCCGTCACCGGGAGTCGAAGCCTACGACCCCTTGGTCCGCAAGAAGAGATGCCGGGCACGCTATCCACTGCGCCACGGTCACATCCTTTGTAGGCATTACAAAGGCGCCTTTTATATCTACCACTGTCCTCTCACAGTGCTCTTGCTAAAGTGAAGTAATGCATAACTGTGAAAGCCACGATTAGTTTCTTCCACGGTGTAAGAAAAATAATTTAGTGGTATCTTCGACTGGTCGCCTCCGTCCTCCGACTCAAAGGTGGACGGATGCGGCGCTGCTCGAACTCGGAGACAACATTACTGCGCGAGCCGAACGTGACACCCGCTCCCGGAGGAAAGCCGGTGCAGGCGGAGCCACGTGACTACGGCGAAAATCCAGTTTCTAGTCAAAGCCGTGTCGAAGCTGAGCCGATTCAATGGTGGGCCGCCTGCGTCGCCTAGGTTACCGCGGCGTTTTGAGCAAGTGACCGGAAGCGCTCGCACTGCTCCGTCAAGAGGTCTCGTAGCAGCTCAGAGCGCTCGACGAGGGAGGAGAGCGATCGAGAAGAACCAGACGAACGCGAGGCGCGCGCTCCTTTTCAACCAGCCGAACACAATGCCCCTCGCAAGAGCGCTCTAGAGCGCTCCGAAACGGCCAGGCGAAGATGGCATAGGTGTGGACACTCTCCGCCCGCCGCCACTAAAGCGAAGGGGAGCTGCGACGCGGGGGGCCTAAAGGGACCGAACGCGACGAGGCGGACGCACGGTTTTCTTTCTTTTTAAATGCGAAGCATGTCTTAGCGAACTTCGGCGACTTTGGCCGTATCTATCTATCTATCTAGCCGCCTACGACTTTGTGCTCTCCTGGCCGTACCGTCAATGGGATTTATACCAAAATTGGTATGACAAAACATGGCTGTATGACAAATATGAATGGCTGGTCATATCATGAAAATCATGATTAACTTGTCATGAAAACTGTGATTTACACGCCATGGTCATAGTACTCCTGAGGCCGTTTTCTTGAATTGATATATCCAAAAATTCATACGATGAGACATTTCTGCATGACCAACATAAATGACAGGTGGTAATACGAAAATCATGACCTGCATGTCATGTACAACATGATTTACATGCCACGCTCATGGCGCGCTGACAGCCGTTTCGCTAGCATGATATACACCAAATTTGGTATTGTGTGACGTGACTGTATGACGAACATAAATGCTAAGTGGTAATATGAAAATCATGACATGTCATGTGCAACATGACTTGCATGCCACGCTCATGACAATCTCGTGGCCGTTTCGCCAGCTTGATATACAACAATCTTCGAATTGAGGGACGTGACTGTATGACGAGCATAAATGACACGTGGTAATATGGAAACCATGACATATCATGTGCAACATGACTGGCATGCCACACTCATGGTACTCCCGTGGCCGTTTCGCTAGCTGAATATACACCAAATTTGGTATTCAGCAACGTGATTGTATGACGGGGATAAATGACAAGTGGTAATATGCAAATTGTGATGTCATGTGCAACATGACTTGCATGTCACGGTCATGACACTCTTGTGGCCGTTTCGCCAGCTTGATATACACCAAATTTTAAGGTGAAAGGCTTTAATGTATCATGCTTACGTCCGTCCGTCCCTCCGTCTGTCCGTCCCTCCAGCCGGGCCCTCGTACAGTGCCAGGTGGGCGCCGGGGCGCGCAAACGGACGCCGGTCGTGTTGGATTCTACAGCGCTCGCGCTTTGCTTGCGTAGCGTCGCTGTGCCCAGCGTCTCTAATCATGCAAGGAGGGAGACGCACGCATCACGTTCCATTCTGACCGAGCCCGTCTCAGTGGGCATAGGCGTTCAAGGAACACACTTTGGAATTGACAAAGTGTCCGTCAAGTTAAACGCTGCAACGCGGATAGCGCCTGCACGATGCGCAGAGTGCGATAATCGAACGCATGCGAAACGGAGGCAGATTGGTCTCTCGTCACACTGCGATTTGAGGTAGGAAATTAAGCGAACATAAGTGGCAGGTGGTAACATGAAAATCTTCGCATGCATGTCATCTAGAATGCCATTTACATGCCACGCTCATGGTGCGCTTGCGTCCAGTTCGCTGGGTTGATATACACAAAAATTGGTATTGCGGGATGTGGCGATACATCGAACATAAGTGGCAGGTGGTAACATGAAAATCTTGGCATGCATGTCATCTAACATGCCATTTACATGCCACGGTCATGGTGCGCTTGCGTCCGGTTCGCTAGCTTGATATACACCAAAATTTGTATTGCGCGACGTGACTGTATGACGAACACAAATGACAGGTCCTAACATGTAAATAATGACATGCATATTATGTACAGCATGATTTGCTCCTTGCTGGCTGCTTCGCATCATATCGATTCCCACACTGCGTGTGATCTGCCGGCTTTTTCTCGTTGTATTTTCTTAAATCACCGTGTACGCTGGCAACTATAAGGTTAGGCAACTAGAGCTAGAAAGGCATGCCGCGTTTGCCTCCGCATTAGGCACGGACCAGCACGGACGCTACGTGCGCAGCTCGTTCTCTGTAGTACATACGCCGGCCGCAGTTGCGCGGGGACGCTGCGAGGTGGGGTCCTATAGGCATAGAGTAACATAGTAAACATCTATAGGGTCCTAGAGACACCGAAAGCGCCGAACATTATCTGGACGCGCTGTGGGACGGAGTGTCCACACCTAAATTAGTTTCTTCCAGAGCGTCGTGTCTACGCGTCCGTCCCATTCGGCACGTTTCGAATAGGAAAAGTGCTATTTTGTCGACGCATTAATACACTGCCAGGTGGTGACCTTACCACCAGCGTCGGCGTCGCTCGTAGCATCCATCCATACCAAAGGTAGCTCTGGGACTCACGAGTGCTTAGCGTCATAGAGTTAGCGTGGCCGTATCTCCGCGTTCCCAATTTAATCTCGTCCCGCGAAAAATCACAGCCGGCGAAAGGGGAAGACACGACGCTCGTTGCGTTTCCCTCTGGTCGGGCCAGTGGTGTTCAATAACTCTAACATGCCGCGAGTAGGTGACCTTAGCCCAAGGTCGGCGTCCGATCAGTGACGCTCTTCTAAGCTGTCACACCACTTTCTCCGATTCCGCTCTCTCCGTACAGCTACCACAAGCATATATGACCGCAGGGGTTTGTTTAATCATTGCTCATAGACGTTAGTCGTCGGGATACAGACGTACCACCAAGCGTCCACGTGGATGCATCCACGTTAAACGGTGATATAACTGTCAAACACCAATAGACATTGTGCAAGCTCTTTTTTATCAATGTACAGTGAACATTCGACTACTTCTGTAAGTACACGCTTTCACTTTCGTGTTATACCGATTCCCATGACAGAGGGATCAACCATGTTTTTTTAAACGTTGTCTATTGACAGAGCCTTGACTTTTTCAATAACTGTTATTCCCTTCCGGTTTCCACCCTTAATGACGTGTTTATTTGTTCAGGTGTATGCCAATGCATAGTCAAGGTGATTTCTCGCAATTTTTTCTTTATGTTCAGCGTTTTACCTTGCCGCCGCAAGCATGAAGTGCTGTGAGTCAAGTATACTGTTTGATGACGTAACATTCCTGTTTTCAACAGCAAGCAAAGGTGCAGGAGCTACTCAAGTATAGTGCGGTCATAGAAGTCTCACTTCTAACCTACCACATAGTGCAGTTATTTTCAACATTAGGTGCGGAGCACTTTAGGGGCCCGGGCTGTTGTATGCTGTCGTATGCTGTCGTCGTTTGGCGTACACAGGCGAAACCATGTATAAAAATAGAAAAAAAAAAGACAAAGCAACCAAGAAATCGAGAGAGAGAGAAAGAAAGGGAATAAATAGGAAGAAAAATAGAAATAAATAGAAATAAAAAGAGAAAAAAGACGGAAAAAACTGGAAAAGAGAAAAAGAAAGAGAGGAGAAAAGAAAGACAAAACCGAAGAGAAACAAAGAAGGCTGACCTGCTCCGCACTTCCTTCAGGCTTGACACCAGTAATGCGAAGCTGCCTTAATTTTTTTCACAGCTCAATGACCAACACCAACGATTGGCGTAATTCTTATCTTGTGGAACATCTAGGTATGATGACTGCAACAGTATACAGGCGGCGTGCCTGATGATGTCAGCATTCTGAGTGTCAGCTTCCCGGAGGCCTGTGTACCTTCTTCGCAAGAGAGAGAGAGAAATAACTCTATTGGGTCCAGCGGTTTGGGGAACAGGTACCCGCCTAAATGGCGGCCAGTAGCCCTTGGGTCCTGGCGGCGTTGTCTGCCAGCTGGACGGCCCAGAGTTGCTCCTCCGGATCCGAGCTTAGCAGTAAGGCCTCCCACTGCTCATCATTATCTATATTGCCACCCTATAGGGACGCCTGAGGGCAAGCCCACAGAATGTGTCGCAGATTCGCCCGTTCCCTGCATAGCTGGCATTTGCCATCGTATTGGTCGGGGTAATAACGGCTGTAGGCCACCGGATTCGGGTAAGTGTTGGTTAGGAATTAACTTGCATACAGCGCCATAGCGACGGGTTGCAAAGTGTCACATTTTTGAGAGAACGGTCCAAAAGTTTAAGCTCCGAACAGGAACACTCAAACTGCGCGTCGGGTAAAACTGACTTTGGAAAAAAAAAGAAGGAAAAAAAAAACACTCCCACACAAACACACGTTACTTCTTCCATTGCGATTCGAAAGAACATGGGTACTCGGTCACATTGCTTGTACACTCAGCGATGACGTTGTATTGATGAAGATTTGCTGTAGTTGAGCAGACAGAAAGAGAGAAAGAGACCGAAACGTTTGGACAGCCGATTCAGTGTCCGATGCCTTGTACGACTACGAGGTGGCAGAGCTCCTTAGTCCAGGAACCGACTTAGACTGCCCTCTTTGCCCCGGCGCCGTGGTAATCGTATTCAGGTCCAAGAGGGTGACCTTGGCTTCCCACATTTCAAACAGACGGCCTCCGTTTGACTGTGCAATTATAGAAAAAACAAACAAGGGTTTGCTGCTACACGACGACTTACGCACGGACATGGAAGTACATGCGTCTGTGTACCTTCGTAGCTCAAAGAGCGAGGGATGGGAATCATCTTCCTGTCAAAGCCGTGCACCGCTTCAGCCATACATATTTGGAGGCGTCCATGCAGTATACCAACTATATATGTCCACCCAACAGCCCGTGGAGCACTTAAGGTATCAACAAGTAAATGAATAGCTGCAGCTCACATTTTATTTCACACGCTTTCAGTGTTTTGCTGCCGCGTTGCTCTAGACTACCAAGTCAACATAAGCACGCGTGATCGATTGGACGGTGAATGCTTCATCAGCGCATGTGTTCGCGCACACTATGAACTTTTCTCCCCCTTCTTATTTTTCCACTTTTTTTTCCTTATCCCCAGACCAGGGCAGCCAATGAGGCTCAGTCTACGTGACCTCCCTGCCTTATCCTTACCCAAAGTCTATGTCATTTTGTCTAATAGAAGAACAAGAAGAAGAAGATGAACAATAATAATAATAATAATAATAATAATAATAATAATAATAATAATAATAATAATAATAATAATAATAATAATAATAATAATAATAATAATAATAGAAGAAGGAGAACACGTAAACAACACGTAAACTAAACGTGTAAGGCGAAAAGATGGCATCACTTTGGGAGAGAGCCTGTAATAGAGATCCGGCTTGCCGAGAATGGCGCTCTACTTTCGCTCCAGTGCAGGCAGCGTGAACCTCCTCCTGAAGTCGCTCGGCGGAACCTGCGAATCTCATCAGGATTTCAAATTGCCGCCACGTTCGACAGTGGCGCTGCAGTCGGCGGCGGTCGAAGAAGAGTCGCTGGGGCGGAAACAAGGGTCGCCCAGGCCGATCCCGGTAATTAGATTGGCCACCCCACTACCGTCCACGCCTGGCATTAGCACCGGGGGGAGAGATATAGTATATGTGTAAATACGGGTAACTCTTTCTTTCCTTCTCTCTATTTGCCTATTTATATGCGCCGGGAAATGCGAGAGCAGTTGTTGGGTTAGAAAGACGCCAGGGAAGCAAAAGAAGTGGCCACCGAAGGATGTCGAGACAAAAAGGAAAGCTTGAACGAGCAGGAAATATTTGGGTTTCAAATTTTGCTTCCCTTCCTAAGTACCGAAATGCCACGGGCTATACTATTTTCGGGTGAGCTTTCTCTCCCTTTAAAGTAAAAACTCACAAGGGCCCCTTATGCATTCATTTAAGAAGACGTGGAGGCGAAAGCCATCTTCTTTTTATTCCCATTCGATGCATTGCTCCTCCCCCGTTCCCCTCCCAAAGCTTCCTGCACCTAACGTGCAGAAAGCTTTGGGGTATCCAGAATCGGAGGGATTCCAAGCTTTCCGACCCTCGCCTGGCTTTGCACCGATATCGGCCAACCTTTGACCAAGCGACGATGTCGTGTGATGACGTCATCGCGTGACGTCACGTGATGTGACCATGATGACGTCATATGGCGAGGTTCATTACGCGTGATGGTGATTTTTCGCATCCCTCGTCTTGGACGCCGATACCGCCGACGCCGAAGGTCAATAGACAGATTTAGTTGGGCGTCCGCAGCAGCTCTGCGGACGCAGCCGGCCAGCCATTTCCTATGGACAGGCTGCGTCCGCAAAGCTGTTGCGGACGCTCAACTAAATCTGTCCAATTTTAGCGTTTGATGAGGCGTCTGAGGCTATCGTCTTAAGTATTGCGATAACGTATATGTAAAAATGTTATCAACTGACACATCGGTGTTAACAGCCGTGGATATTTATTCTCGTCCACAAACAGCTGGAACCAGTCTTGCAGGTTGGGAAATCATATGGAAGGAACTCACGTCTTTTGACATCCAAATGGAGGTGGTCCCCACCGGCTGACTCAGCGTGTCACTCAGCTGTAGCTATACTGGGAACGCAGTGTACACAAGCGCGGATAATGTAGAAATACGGTTCACGACTTTCAGGCTATGCGATGCTTTCCTTTGACGCCGCAAGTAGCCTTACAAGAAGCTTCATACTCTCGCGTGCTTATCTGCTAGCCAAGAAGAGGAAAGACTGAGCCGGTCGTCTGGTTCAGAGGCCTCATTCGACATGAAAGAGCGAGCGGTGTCTAAGAGGCAACGGTATCTTGTCGATGACTTGAAATATTTATCTTCATGTGAAGCTTTTCCTTCTGCAATGCCATTGTCACACAATGCACGACTGATTCGCGATTTAGTCCGACAGAGATCAAACCTCTCAGCACAGATTGGCTCTCTGCTGCAGGTTTCTTGAATGAACCAATCACCATCAAGAAATTTGATCCGTATCTGGCCCGATCGCGATCAAAAGTGCCCGTGTGACACCGGTATAAAACTTTTCCTGTTAGATAGTCGGGACAAATCATCAATAATTACTCAGATGACAACAGAAGTGCAAACAAGGTTAAGCGCTTGGTTTTATGCAAAGTTGCATCTAGGGCGCTTTTTCATCAACAACGCGTAAATACATTACAACTTTGTTTACTTCTATGAAATATTTCATGTCCTGAGACTGACTGCTTTTAATAATTCCTGCTTTTCGAAACTAATAACAACTGTCTAATGGGTTGAAATCTCGTGTTCCGAGAATGAGTGCCTTTAAATGAGGAGTTTTTTTTTCGAAATGAGCTAAATCCAGAAACCGAAACTAGCTCAAATAAAGCTCCATTGGCACGTACATACTCTCAACTTTCCTGTAAAACAGTTATCGAAACGAAATGGGTCAATACAACCAGCTACGAGTGCTTACAGATTTCGTTTCAAAACGAAATTGAGCCAGATCCGTGCGCTGTACGGATCGAAATGAGGCAAATCCAGTAAGCCAATAGCAGAGCTTTTTACCTCCAGACAGGGTATTTGGCCGGATTGAAAAGGACGTGAGGAAGAAATCCTCACGAAGAAACACGAAGAAATCCTGAATCCCCAAAGCTACCAAATGATTTTTTCATATCATGGCACTGTGCTAGAGCTCGGAAAACATTGGGACGTGTATGACTGGAAAGCCTACTGTACGGCAGAGATGAAATCGACATCCAGCTTGCCGTTTAAGATAACAGAAACCAAGGTCTTCTACATTCAAAGAAATGCAGCTGGTAGAAGCCCTAGAGTTAGAGCAGAACCCCACTATAATGTTTCCGTATCAAATTTCGTGCCAGTCCTAAAGAGGGGAAAGTCCCTTGCACAAGCTACCGTGCAATGCCCACTGTACACTCATCATGTCAACAAAATGAAATTGATAGATGTGACGAGCCTTCTCGTAAAGCATTTCGGCAGTTCATGGCAAGAGAATCAAGAGCTCGCTTATTTTGTCAGTGTCCTCAGGCGTGCCAAAGAAAATGATCATACAGAAGATTTCGAGTACACTCTCAGTCAAATCCCGGCTAGAATACACGCCTACAGGCAGGAAATCCGGTCAAATTATGGCCGCATCTAGTCAGTTCGTTACGCGGCTGCGTAGCCGTGTCCCAGAAGAAGCGGCCCTATTCTAAGTGGCCTTCAGAATAGCCGTGGCGACTCTTAGACGGGATTTTAAGTCAAATTTTTCCTGGCTAGGTGCGGCCTGCGGTTACGCGTGACGGCCCTGTACGCGGCCTGTCTGTAGGCGGCCCTGATGCGGTTGCGAGGAAAAAAAAGTTATTTTTTGACGCTGTCAACCGTTTTCTCGCCAGTTTGACGGTTTAATTATCACTACGGGTAATTAGAAGATGAACAGTATCACAATCATCAACATCTGCGACAACAACATGCAAATTACGCACAGCACTGGAATCGAAATCGGGGCCGCGTGCACTGAAAGCAGATAACTTACCCATTGCACCACAGCGCCACCGCAGGAATGCTCGTTTTTTCGCGGGGTTATATATCTACCATGCCGTTTGCAAACAGTCGGCGCGACGTTGAACTTCTGTTTTTGTGCCATGTGCATGTGTTTGACGGTGAATTAGGTCAGCAAATAGTTTGCGGGGCTTCATGAACTCCAGACAAACGCGGTAAGCACCTTCGGCTCCGACTTCGGTTCGTAATTCGCCGTGCCGCAAGAACGATTAACGTGTGTCCGTGTGTCGTTAAAGCTTCTCCGTGAACAGCGGTTGTTTCGCTCAACGAAAATTCGCGAATGTAAACCAGCGTGACGAGGATATCCTCAGATCTCGGAACCCACGTACATTTTTCCCATGTGCGTGTGCTGCGAGCAATTTCCGTTATTTATGCCGCGACGTACACGCGTGTCAGTGACAGCAGCCCGTTCTCAGCTGTTCGTGTAACGTTAACCTGCTTTGGCACGTTAATGCTTGAATGGGTATTTTAAAGTGCCTACACTAACATTTGCACTTAGTGCGCGTGAACCGTCGCTAGCCGCACGTTGGGTCAGCAGCACCTTTTTAGCAGTTCGACGATAATCTGTTTCAGCAATTACCACTTATGCGCGCTATTTCGCGCGACACAGTGGTTTTTACTCAGCATCACACCGCTATTCAAGTGAATGTCGAAACGTGCGCCAAGATCAAGTATGACGTACACAAATTTGCCACGGACAAGTTTCTCTCCAAATAAATAGTCGATGCTTTTGCACGTCTCTTTCGCGAACGTCCGCGTGTAGTTGGGGCGCAGAACGAACTTGAAATATTGTTGCTGCATGCCTCAATAAAACAGCTGATTTTCAGAAAATGAGGATATATTATAACTGGTACATTGCCACAGCAGTACACAGGTTGGCTTGATCGTGGTTCAACGTTACAAATGCCATGCTAGAATACGAGAACTGGAGCAGATATTCAAAACTGAAAAAAAGTCGGTGGCATATGATCTTCTGCTTCCTGGTGCACCTGCACTCGATTTTCGAGTTCACCATGCAATTACAGAACCATTAATAAAAGTTCAACCCACCAATTTTCAATCAATGTGGATCACTCTCTGTCTCACTGCCTTCCGTTTATTCCTTTTGTGCATTGTTTTCCAAAAATCACCTGTTCAACTTGTTTTGTAGAACACGAGCATTGATATTGATAGGCCAGTGTTTCAGGAATCTGTTTTGCATGCACAAGTACTTTTTTTTAATGCGTGACAAATGTCATAACTCGATAACTGATAAAACAAATGTTGTTTGTCGTCTTTTATTGGAATCAAAACAGTAACACTGGGGCTTGCCCAAATGCAGGGAGATGTATGATATCCTAAATAAAGTGTGCCGTAAGCACTGGAAAGTGTTTCAATCGCTTCCTGCGGTTGACTGGGTGGCACATCGGGCGGCATGAAGAACACGTCCTGCGTAGATCTCGACCCTGAAAAACGTACGCGGTTCCAGATGTTGAAAAGTTACACAAGCTGGCATGCCACAATTAAGTCACGAAACAAATGCTAGCCATGAACTGAGTAAATTGAAAACAAATTTGTCACAACGTAATGTGTATACATGATAACATAAGAAGCATTGTATTCCGCGAAAAAGCGCATCTACAGTGGGATGTAACGAAGATTACACACAAAGCATGTAAATTCGGGAGTAGTTACTGCTGCGCTTAATGTTCTCTCGCAAGTATAACACGATCAATGTATATATATATAACGGGCGAAGTGTGCCCACCCTCCTCCTATTTTTTTTTTTTCGTTCACTCAGCAAAATTGGATCCTGCACATGCATCAGCGGATATCACGACACCATCAAAGAAAACAAAAAGGCTACTTACCAATTCGAGCATGTTGTACTAGACTGTGCCCGCAGTACGCACACCAACCAGCCTGGTATGGTGCGGCAGGCTCATTGTTCCCGGCGCGGCAAAATCCATCGCACTCACATTGCGGCGCGTTACATTGCCCTCGATACACACCTTTCATATCCATTGATGAAAACATATCACCCAGCGGCAGGCGCAAAGCGCGCAGCCGACGCAGTTTAGCGCTTTCCAAGTACGTTGACAAACAGGTGACGGTTACCGGCCTCAAAGCTCTGTCGCCTGCACGTCTCGTGATGGAGCGGCCGCGCGGCGAACACGAAAGTTCTCAGCTTCCGCGATGCTCGTCTGTCGTTTTTTTTTTCGTTTTTTTTCTTCACGCACGCGCGCCGGGCGAGCGCGGAGCGCGCGTCTCAATTCTTCTTTCTTTTTTTTCCCCGTTCAAGCGCATGCGTGGTGCAGTTGTTTCCGACGCTTGTTCCCCGCCGCCCTGCCGCTCAACGGCTCAACTCGCACGCGGATCGGCCTGCGGGGCCGTATGCGGACTTCGGCCGCTTACTGCGATAGTTTATAGGCGGCACTCCTCAAGTTCGAGGCCGCCTGAAGAGAGTAACGTATACTTCTCTTCGCTGGGCTGTCCATAGCCGTGATAATAAACAGTACGTCGAAGGATGCCGCCTATATCAAGGCTATTATCCAGGACCGTACTGAGAGTGTAGAGCTGCTTGTGCTGCGAAGAAGACGCACCGGCTCTTCGTGTATAGTTGAAGGCCCTTAATTGAAGCACTGTTGCCTATCTTTGATGGCTTTTCGGCCAAAACTCTATCATACTGCTCTTGAAAGTCGATTTCAATAAAGTTTTTGCAAGAATACCGCCTCGAATTGAATGTGTCATTTCAATATGAGCCAAATCCAAAGTTATCATGCTAATATTGGTCAAGTCCGCTGTATATTTTTTTAATTAATTGTGGCCGTAAACTTCTACTAGCTGACATGTAAAATATATCGCGTAATAGGTTTGAAAGCGTTGTATTTACATTGCGTAACAAATTTTCACTGTTTTCACAAATTCTGTTTTGGTGGATTTGACTCATTTCGAAAAAAAACTCTTCAAATGTTCTAATAGCTCCAAGGTAAGATCGTGAAGCCGTGACACCACCCTGTCTCTCGTGTAACGCACTAAATGCGTGTCCGAAATGGACGAGTACACATATGTTTGCGGCAGTTCTGTTTTACGCATTCCCCCCTCAACCCGCTCACTTTCTGCGATTTCTCGTGCTTCCGACTTGAATAGAGAACGAGCTCATGCTCGTACACTCTACACTCTAAGAAAGGCTGCTAAAGAACATTATTACAAGGTTACCTTGCCGAAGCTAATGAAAGCAAGTCCCCGTAAATTCTTGGAAGGCTATCCTACCATCTGGTTCTTGATCACACACGATGACAATTAACAATGTTGCAGTTTCTGATCCAGAAAAATAATCGCTTCAGCCTTCAACACCTACTTCCACTCAGTCTTTACGACTGACAACTCGGACATCCCTGCTTTTCATTCAGAATCTCACCCTTGGAATCGACGATGTGTCAGTGTCACTTGAGGGGGCGTACTCAATCTCATTTTAAACTTAGATACCAAGAAATCATGCGGTCCCGACGGCATCCCGACAGCTTTCCTAGTTAGATACGCTCTTTGGTGTAGCAGATACCTCACAATTATTTTTAGAAAATCTCTCTCGTCAGCGACACTTCCTTCCTCGTGGAAACGTGCTTCCATTCTCCCCTTATTTAAAGCAGGTAATGTTCAATTATTAAGCAATTATAGACCCATCTCTTTAACAGCACATTCTTGTAAAATGCTAGAGCATATTATCTTCAAGCACATCATGGAATTCCTTGAAACAAACAAAATTTTGAGCACTTCCCAGCACGGTTTCAGACGGGGTCTTAGCACCATTACTCAACTAACAGAATTCGTCCATGACATCAGCAGCTCTTTAGACATAGGTGACCAGGTTGATACGATATTCATTGATTTTGCCAAGGCCTTCGACACTGTATCACGCCCTAAACTATTGCACAAATTGTTTGTTATACTAAAGAATGCATCATTGGTTGGCTGGATATCCGACTTTCTTTTGCAGCGCTCGCAATATGTGCGCTTCAACTCTACTAACTCGCCTTCGATGCCGGTTTCATCAGGGAGTTCCCCAGGGTTCTGTGCTAGGACCCCTCCTTATTCCTGCTTTATATTAATGACCTCCCCTTGCACACTTCTGTGAAAATAGGCCTTTTCGCGGATGACTGCGTCCTGTATCATACTGTTAAATCTCCACTGGATCATGCCATTCTTAACAATTCATTTTCTCATTTTTGTAGCTGGTCCAAATCTTGGCAAATGAATATTAACTTCTCCAAGACAGTAATTATGTCATTTACCAGACGTTCATGCCCGTTGACTTTTGACTACGGTTTTAACAATTGTTAGTTTGTGCAGGGTGTCCGAATTTAAGTACCTTGGTATCCTTATGACGCATAATTTATCATGGTCCAAACATATTGATCTCACTTGCAACAAAGCCCTTAAGAGTTTAGGTTATATACATCGTACGCTCCGTCTTGCTCCTCAGGAAACCAAACTGCTTACCTACAAAACTCTTATTCGTCCCATTCTCGAATATGGTACTGTGGTTTGGAACCCCCAGAAGAAATGTGATATCAAGAAACTAGAATCCGTTCAAAAAAGAGCTGTGCGCTTTGTATGCAAGAGATATGACAGGGATTTTTCTCCAACGAATTTCCTTCCATAACTAGGTCTCACTACACTTGCGAAGCGTCGCCATGTTGAATGCCTGAAAATTTCTGCACAATTTAATCAATTCTTCTCGCTTCGGCACCTTTAGAATCATATCTGAAATTTTCCAGATCTTTGTCCACGAGGAGTGACCATGCCCTTAACATTGCAACTTTTTTCGCCCACACTGACATGTTCAAATACAGCGTTTTCCCCTTCAACTATAGAAGCCTGGAATTTGCTGCCCTGGAAGTGTTCGTTCTCTACCACTTCAAGAATTTCTGGAAGCCTGTTCAAGAATGTTGATTTGTTGTTGTTGTTGTTGTTGTTGTTGTTGTTGTTGTTGTTATTTTCTTCTTTTCCCACTCCTGCAATAGCCTCATTCAGGCTGCAGTATGTAAAAATAAAATAATAAAATAAATTAAAAAGTCGAGTATTTTGGGAGTATTTCTGCTACACAACAATAATCGTCATCTGGCTTGCTCACGTTTCCTGTCTTGAAAACCCGGCTGTCGGCACATTCCTATCAAGAATGCTATGTCACGCCGATAACGCGCGCGGCGTTCGTCACCGGGAAGTGCCGGGACGGCGGTGATAACGCCAGGAAAGTACGCGGGGTAGATGACGATTATAGTTGGGGAGCAAAAAAACACCCTTTTTACTCAATTTTTAGGGTGTAGAGTGTAAGAAAAAATGGAGTATTTGGGGAGTATTTATGCCACGCAACAATAATCGTCATCTGGCTTGCTCGTGTTTTCCTCTCTTGAAAACCCGGTTCTCGGCACTTTCCTATCAAGAATGCTATGCCACGCTCATAACGCGCGCGGCGTTCGTGACTGGGAATTGCCTAGACGGCGGTGATAACGCGAGGAAAGTACGCGGGGATGATGACGATTATAGTTGCGGGGCAGAAATACTCCCAAAATACTCCATTTTTTTCTTAGAGTTTACTTCATTTTGCGCGGCCCGCAAACCACCTGATACTCAGCTATCCCGCGCCCGACATGTCGGGGCTGTTTTCCCGCCGCGTAATCCGAACAGAAGGATCAAGTCGTCGTCTGGTTGAACCCTTTAAACGCCGCCATTACCTTATGCCTCCTTGTTTCCCCTCGCCGTCGCCTGCATAGTTTTCTCGTTTCTCGTTTTCAACGGTGCCTTTACTAGAAGAGTCCTTTTGCCGCAGAGCCTCGGAGAATCGCGGAGAAGCGGGCATCGCGAAGAAAGAAAAACTCTTATGCAAGTAAGGAAATCCCGCGGGAATCTGCCGATCCGGGAAAGCGGCACGGGTAGAGGGGGCTTTAGGAAGCGAAGGCCCGGTTTGCTTTGACGCAGTGGTAATCCGCGTCGACGTCGCTTTCGTCAAGCGTGCTGTCTCGCTGCGCAGGAACCAACGGGTAAACACGGAAGCGATCAGCTTACGGGTGTGCTTTGCTCGCCGGCTCGCAAGCGGAATAAAAAAAAAAGTGCAGACACCAGAAGGATGACAAATAAGATAAAAAAGAAGCAAGGTCTTTTTTTCACCTCAACTTTTCTTCTCTTTTTTGTTTTTAATCTAACCTCCCCAAGAAAGGCAAACAAGGGAGCGGCTGGAAGCTGCGAGTTCACGTGGGCACCAATTAACGGGGTTAATTTTAGCGGCGCCGCGCGGAACGGTCTCACGCACGTTTTTCCCGGCGGCACGTTCGTTCTTCATGATCGACACGCCAAGCTATTCTCGTAAAGTGCCGTTCACCTCGCCTTAGCTTTTACTTTTATTTTACGTTATTATTTCCTAGCTTTCCTCTGAGTTCTCTCTCCCAAGCGCCTGCTTCTCTCTTCTCTTCGTTCTTTACCTGTCTTTGTTTCATTTTTACGTCTTAATTTAACCTCGCTGGTGGTTTACTTCGGGCCAACAACGCCGCTCAACTGAGACTGCGCGTTAACGCCGTCGTGGACCAATCAAAAACGAGAAAAAAATGAAGGTGAGGAAGGGGTGGGATGGTGATCACCCGGCTAGACGAGATGACGTTCGTGATACGCCGATCGGCGTTCGCTTTCTTGTTTCCAGCCCCCTCACGGTCGGATTGAGTTTAATTACACTTTTAATCGAAGGGTGCTGCGCACGGCTTAACAAGATTTTCGCGCCTCAGAAGCTCGACTTTGAATTAGATTTTTTCTCTGTCTCGTTTTCGAAATATGTTCTCTGCTTCGCTCTTAGAATAGCAGTTCTTTGTCTTTTTTCCTCATCATTATCCTTTGTGACGCGTGGTAGGAAAAGTATCGGGCAAAAGGTAGCGGTGTAGCGGAAGAAGTAAAGAATGAATGATCGATTAGTCGGGTCGCACATCGAAATTTCTGAAGCACTAAAAAACACTGGCACGAAAATGACATAGAAAAGACAAGATAGTACTAAACTAGGAGTAGAAGCAAGAAAAAAAAATCTTGCATATGAAATGAAAAGCTAAAACAATTTCGCCACTTCAATTTACTGTTACCAATCTTTTTACATCTCTCTTGATCAGAACGTTCAAGGAAATGGACATGCCAGCCCCTCTATAAAAAGAGAAATTCTGAACGTATCTGGATAGAAATGGGGAACGCGATATATAGAAGTGGAGTGAGAAAGGTGGTTATAATGGTAAAAAAGATAAAACAAAAAATATAAAAGGGATACTAGACAGGTCGACCTGGGAGAATAAAACAAAACGCGAAAAAAAAGAAAGAAAAGGCTACCTGTATGATGAAAAAAAAACAAAAAAACGAGCACGTTGTAAAGAGTGCGACACCGTAGCAATATTCGCTCGGCGGGCACTTTCAAAGAACCTCCGTGAACTTTCAGCGCGCTGTTCTAGCGAAAGAGGATGACTTAACTGTGCGGCAGTGATGACGGAAGCTACGCTGCTGACTCTCACAGGAAATTGGCGGCACAAAGAGTTCTGGGTTAATGAGAAAATCGCGGAAAGCTGCCGTCAGCGAAAGTCGCCGTAAAAGGGTGGGCGAAAAAGAATACAAAGCACACGGTCAGCAAATTTTAGCTTAGATCGCTCCGCTGCAAAACCAGGGAGAATGGCACGCGGTTGGACCGGCTTAGGTAGCTTTCTGGCTATAGCGTAGCTCTGTTGAGCTTGAGGTCGTGGGTTCGAGCGCACTGCATGCAGACGTTACGGTTCACAGCCGACATGCGTCGAATCATGAACGGGAACAAAACGAGGTGTAATGCCGACAGGTAGCAGCGGGTTAGGCAGTCGCCTGCCAATAGCGGCGTTCGTACAAGGTGTACTCGTCAACACGTAGTTTGAAGATACACATAGAGACGGTTGTTGCCTTACTAAATATATTTTGGGTCTCCTCCGAAGATTCGCGACCAAAATGACACAGCGTGTGATTTATGAACTGTGTGGGCAGAATATCACCTTAAATGTCCCCGGTTTTATTGCGCATTGTTAGTGCAACTTAGGAACCTGAAGATTAACAGCTTAAGTTGTAACGGTACTTTTACCTGTTGCACCACGAGCGCAGTTTTTGACCGCGCTAGGTCCCATAAATGGCGGCCATGATGGTGCCAGTGCAAGATGTTACCCCACGGTCATTATTTTGCTTCTAACATTGACTCGTGTTCTCTAGTTTTCTCGCTGTCATCAATTTGTAGCGCTGCGCAAGACTCGTCTGTCGTGCTGTCAGGCTTCCTGCTTGCACAGCTAGACTATCTAGTACCTCGAATGGCGGCCATGGCAAGGACGTCAAATCGAACAATGGTTACGAACGTCGTGCTGAGGCTATCCGATGTTCTACACCGCCAGAACAAACAACCAGGAGAGCTGAGGAAGGTAAAAATAAAGGAACGTGATGCAAGTTAGCCGTAAAACCTGAGATCGATTACGAAAATGTCAAAATGTCGCAGACCTGAAAATCGAAATCTCACATCCTGTCTATAACTTGCGCATGCTTAAGGTCGAAACGAGTTGCAACAATTCAGAAATCAAGCTCAAAAAAGTTTGGCACTTAACACTCAGGCGAGCGATAAGCACTGGTAACTGTCATTTACTATTTCGCCAATTTTTACGTTGTGTCCCCCCATGGCCGTTGTCGGCGACACTAGGGTGAGAAAAGAGCGCGTCGCAGCGCCTTCTGACCTGCACGAATGTCCTAATAGAATCCCATTAATTTTCTGTGCGTCACTTACGGTGTTGCTTCTTGAACGCGATTCTCGGGACGCTCTTGTGCGCATGAACGTTCCAGCTGTTATGCTTTCTTTTCAATATGCGGCACGTTTTCACATGAATGATTTCTAGGCAACCTGGGACTCCTCTCCTATCCTATACCATCAAATAAAGCCGTTTATCCTCTCTCTCTCTCTCTCTCTATAGAGCTTAGAGAGACGAGACACTGTACATCAAATGGAAAAAACCAGCAGATCCCACGCATTGTGGGAATCGATGAAATGTGAAGCAGCCAGCAAGAAGCAAACCATCATGTACAAAACATGCGTTTCGTGATTTTCATGTTACCACCTGTCATTTAGGTTCGTCATACAGACTCGTCGAGCAATACCCATTTTGGTGTATATCAAGCTAGCGAAACAGCCGCGAGCGCGCCATGAGCGTGACATAGAAGTCATGCTGTACATGACATGTCCTGATTATTATATTGCCACTTGTCATTTATGTTTTTCATACAGTCACGTCATGCAATACCGAACTTGCTGTATATCAAGCTAGCGAAACGGCCGTGAACGCACCATGAACGTGGCATGTAAATCATGTTGTACATGACATGGATTTCATGATTTTCATTTTACGATCTGTCATTTATGCTTGCCATACAGTCACGTCACTCAATACCAAGTTTGGTGTACATCAAGCTAACGAAACGGCCGCGAGCGCGCCATGAGCGTGGCATGCAAGTCATGGTGCACATGACATGTCCCAATTTCCATATTACCACTTGTCATTTATGTTCGTCACACAGTCACGTCACGCAATACCGAAATTTCGTGTATATAAATCTTGCGAAACGGCCGCGAGCGTGCCATGAGCGTGGCATGCAAGTCATATCGCACATGACAAGTCATGATTTCCATATTACCACTTGTCATTTAGGTTCGTCATACAGTCACGTCACGCAATACCACATTTGGTGTATATCAAGCTAGATAAGTGGCCGCGAGCATGCCATGAAAGTGGCAGGTATATCATGTTGTACATGACATGCACGTCATGATTTTCATATCACCACCTGTCAGTTGTGCAGGTCATGCAGAAATGTCTCATCATACCAATTTTAACACGAAAATGTTTTATGCCGGGGTCCACCACGGCTCCACTGACGTATTTCCGTCACGGATATGATGTTGTAAAACATAAACTAATTGATTCCAAAGAAAAAACTAGAAGAAAAAGTTCCGTCGCCGGGCGTCGAACCTATGACCTCTCTCTCCGCAGCGCGCGGCGCGAAACCACTCGGCCTTGAAGCGTACGTTCTTCAACGTACTAACGGTGAGCCATTTAAATACGCCGTATACCGTTGGCGGTCCTCAGAGCTCAGCGTCATCAGCACGTTTTCGTCATCACAAGCCAGATGGCGCGGATGTGGGTTCGGAGGGCGCGCTCTAAAGTTCGTCGCCCCTCTTGTTGCGATGCGCGCGCGCCTCCACAGGGCGTGGTCTCTCGTGCGCCCGCGCTTATCTCGTGAGCGCGGCGATTGTACTTCGCTCGCTGCAGCGGCCGCGCTGGCGAAAGGAGCACGCTGCTCATACACAAGTAACAATTGTGAAAGTTGTTGGTGCTCATCCTGTGTATACTTGTGCGTTCGTTCCGTGCGTAGTTTGTGTTTGAGCAGAGCGCTTTAAGTGTCTGGCTGTGACAGTTGTTAGTCCACGCTCGTGCGGTGTATGCTCATTTCGTGCGGCCTTTCTGCTTGAGGTGCGCGCTTAAAGTTTCGAGCTGCTTGCCGTTCTTAGCGTGACATTACAATTTGTTGCTGTAGCATTCATTCCTTCGCTCTTGTCGCGAAACAATGCACAATAAATGCTCAACTACATCTATAAAGACACGTCTCACTTTCGTGGTATATCGATTCCTATGACAGAGGGATCAGCCATGTTTTTTTTTTTTTTTGGATATATCAAGTTAAGGAAACGGTGACAGGAGCACGACGGCCATGGCGTGTAAATCATACCGTTGATGACAAGTTAGTAACGATTTTCATGATATCACCAGTCAGTCATGTTGGTCATACAGTCATGTTATGCCATACCAATGTTGGTATAAATCCCATTAACCATACGGTCTGGAGAGCGCAAAGTCGTAGGCGGCTAGATAGATAGATAGATAGATAGATAGATAGATAGATAGATAGATAGATAGATAGATAGATAGATAGATAGATAGATAGATAGATAGATAGATAGATAGATAGATAGATAGATAGATAGATAGATAGATAGATAGATAGATAGATAGATAGATAGATAGATAGATAGATAGATAGATAGATAGATAGATAGATAGATACGCTTAAAGTAGCCGAAGTTCGCTAAGAAATGCATCGCAATTGATAGTGTTTGTCAGCTTATTTTCAGCCAAACTATCTAGAAACATGGCGAGTTGAAGATTCATAGCTAGCTTTGTTTTTCGGGATGTTCGGGAGTCCCAGGCAGAACTTCCCAGTGCCTTGTCCCCGGACAAATAGAGGAAATATGCTCATTACCGAGAGTGGCACGACCCGTTCGACCAGAGTTCTGTTGGCCGACGCTAATATAAACCATATCATTCGAAGGTCAGAGAGAGAGAAAGAGATGAAGAGGAAGGTCTGAAAGCCAGGCGCGCTCACACGAGAGCCCACGCGCGCGAACGTAAACGAGCGAGAAAGCCCGCGCGTGGCCAAACGATACCGGGCACATCCCGTGTCGTCACGGAATGAGCCAAAACAGACGCAAACCTCGACAACGGTTCAGCACAGCATGTGCTCGAGGGCTGTCGGCAGATGCGTCGGTCGACAACCGGAAGCACAACCGCCACGTGCCACCAGTGAAACCCAATTATGCAAATGCGGGTATCTTCAAACGAACCACCACTGCATGCGGCCGGGTGCCATCAACTTCTTACGTACCGAAGACAACGCGCGCTGCAGTTGGAGAATAAGAAGCGTTAGTTCTACACAACCCTAGGCAGTTCCGGTAACATCGCGTGCGTGCGTGTGTGTGTGTGCGTGTGTTTGTGTGTGTGTGTGTGTGTTTGTTTGTTTGTGTGTGTGTGCGTGCGTGCGTGCTGCTCGTCCTGCATGAGTGTGTGCGTTTGGTATAGGGTGGTGGCTAACTTAACGCCACTCGCTTCCCCGAAGGCTCTGAGAAAAGGGGGGTTGAGTCGTCCATAGCCGCGGCAGCGCGCGGTTTCGGGCTGGGTGTGTAGAGGGTGCAAGCACCATTCGAGGAGGCGCCTGGAGTGATGGCGTGGTGCAGGGAACGGGGCAACGTCTCGTCGTCTCCCATCGCCAGTGACGTGATTCATGGCGTCTCTTGTCGCCCGTCCCGAACGAACGTCGAGACCGTTCTCCTGGATTCAACTCTCTCCCCGCAACCCCTGGCTTCGCTCTCGCCTAACTGAACCGTGGCACCGGCCGCATATACCATATATACGCTCTCTCGTGTCCCCCCACACCCCCCAGCCTACCCCATCTCCCGGTCCTCAAGACCCTGACCGTGCCGTCTATAAAGCCACGCCTGGTCTCTCCCCCATCTCTTTCTCCCCCGCCATTGTTTTGGCGTCCCGCTGTTGCTGCCCGAGCTCCGGCTTCCGCGCCATCGCGAGGCGTGCATAAAGGCGCCGCGTGCCCGCCCTGCATTAGGCCTCATCAGTCACGACTGCTGAGAAGACGACGCGCGTGCGAGCCACCGGGTGGTCTTATTAGGACGTCAACGAGCACGGAGCGTTGAGATGCCACTGACGTCACGTCACCGGGAAGCATAGAATAGGGGCTTCTGGCTTTGTGATAAAATGTGTCCGATTCGTTTCTTTTTTTCAAAGAAATACTTTTGTTACACCCCTACCCCTGCTCTTCTTTTCTTTTTGAACATATTTCTTTGGTTCATGTTTCGTAGTTTCGGTGAAGAAGTAATGATACGGCAGATTCCATGCGACGTCTGGCAATGTTTTAAAGAGTTATCATTCTTGTTTGCTGGCATTCGACAGGAAATGTCGGCATGGTGATGTATGGTACTGGTTGCTTCTTGCCTCTTGAACCGAACATATTAATCATTACAATTACAGTATTAGACAGTATTTCCCCACTTACATTTTGCATCAGAATGGAATGCAAGATCAGCGAAATTCTCATACAGTAAAGGAAAAGAGAAACGTATGGCAGCTCCACTACAGTGAAACTTGAGGAATTGCGTAGCACGGGCACCTACCGATTCCCGATCGTAGAGTTCCCACTGCCCCGTTTACCAAAGCGTTGATAACGCCAACATTTGAGGTAAACACGTAGGGTTTCCCCGGCACGAGTAGAATTTTGTTAGGGAGATTCGCAGCCTCGGTGTGTGGTATGTGTTCTACATTTTGCTGCGCTTTATTGACTTCCTGCTTGTTATGACAGTTGAGATACGCGTAGTCCGCAGCGAGTTTCATCAGTTTGTTTCCGCCATCAGATGTAGCGACGCAGTGCCGGCGACGCTGGCGAAGCGCAGGAGGAGGGAAACTTGATCGGTCGGCGAAATGGTGGCGCCGTCCCTTGCGCGGCACAGGAGTTAGCCGCATGTTTCTGAAACGTTTTTAGCGACGTTTATTTATTGCAATTACTTCTTGTATATTTCTTTTTTTGTATTACGTTAGACCTTGTTTATTCTTTTTAATTAGATTTTGAGCATTTCTAGTCTTGTTATAGCTTGTATTGAGCGCTTTACTGTGGGCGTTGTCACGCCGCATGATATGCACGCTTGGACGACATAACGGGTCCCTAAAGTGCTCCTCACGTAAAACATTGCAGTACCCAGGAAGTATTAACCTAACGCCAACATTGAAACAGTCGTGCACAAGATGAAGTGTTGGGACGATGTATATAGGGAACGTGTGCGAACAGACTCGTTACGTATTGTTTTGACGATCACTTAATCCTCCAGTTCCGTCACTAATAGGCACAAGCGGTGCAAATGTTTTGCGATCTCTTTTACCGAACAAGTTGGCTCTTTCTCAAAACACAACTGTTGCAACAAAGCCAGCTTTACAATATCACATGAAAAGTGTAAACGCTTGAAACGTCGTTATTGCGTCTCCACAGGGGGACGAAATAGAATGATGATTAGCGTAAACTAAGCGAGAACATTTCAGACACCCCTCACCCCTTTCCTCCTCCGGTCTCATTATCCTGACCAGTCGCATAAATAATGCATGCACATTTTTCTTTACGCCTCCATAGTTTAGACCAAGAACAAGATGTTCCGGTTTTTCCAATGCGCGGACATTTATGAGAGTAAGCAAGTGCGTGACCAAGTTCTCCTGTGCACTTCAAAAGGTGTCCGTGTGTTCGCGCTGGATACTTCGGAAGTCAGGTTGAAAGTCGGCCTCTCCACACAAAGAGTAATTGTGAGGAGAAGCCTCCTTTTAAGTGCAATGCTTACTACGTAGGAAATCCTTACGCAGTCGTACGAACTAAATTAATCGCGAAATTGTACAGGACTCACGCCTAACTCAGACGTTAACATCACGTGTTCACTGAGTACATTGGGGTGGGAGAAGGTGCCCGCACCTGGTGACAGGCCAAGCGAAAGCTAACACGCGCGTGTGGCGTTGTGGAAGCGAGTGTGAGACGGATATATATATATATATATATATATATATATATATATATATATATATATACATATATATATATACATATATATATAGTTTGCTCTGGCCTGCTACTCTACACTGGGTAAGGGGGGACAGGGGGAGTGACGAATGACGATGGTATGGTAGGGAGATGGGAAATACAGTCCTCCTATGGTCGGGCAAATCTAAAGACGTGCTTCTAGTCCAGTGGCTTGTAAGAGGGCTACGATGTCTCCTCTAACCGCATTTGTGCTGCTGACGTCCGGCCATGGACCTAACACAACCTCATCGGTTAATAGTCTGCTGTG
Organism: Rhipicephalus appendiculatus; assembly: GCA_030522465.1. Taxonomy (NCBI): domain Eukaryota; kingdom Metazoa; phylum Arthropoda; class Arachnida; order Ixodida; family Ixodidae; genus Rhipicephalus; species Rhipicephalus appendiculatus. Next base: position 2,790 of record JALIZH010013251.1, on the reverse strand, counting down.
ATATTGTCAAACGACAGCCGACAAAGGTAGAGGCAGCCTAAGCTTAATATTGTTATTGCTGGTGGTGGTGATGTTGCCGCAGGCGCCTGGCAGACATGACCAGCAATTACTTCGCCTGAGCGACTGTCTCGATGCATATATGTTTCAACAAACTTCCCTTAAACCGGTCTCTCACAGAAAACGTAAAAGAATAGAAGCTACTTCCTTGCGAATCAACGGAACATCCTTCCGGAAACAAAAATGTGCACAGAATACGTGGGAAAACCCCCTTTTCTTCATCTTGTGCATTAGTCTCTCCCTTTCGGAGTAAGAGCGCTTACAGGACCAGATGTAGTGGTCGGTATCCGCAACTTCATTGAACTCAGTACACAACAGGGAAGGAACGTGCCTTACTTTAAACAATCACATTTTATCAGAAGCATCGCAGCTGAACTTTGGAGCACTTTGCAAGAGGTGCCATTGCAAGCGTGTGTATATTGTGTTTCTGCAGCATGGAAACCAAACACGCCATTCAGAAATTTCTTAACTGTGACGTCGTATTATTTTCTTTCTTTTTTTTTTTTTTTTGTTACTCACTCCACGCTTCGTGATTGGCTCTTTCGACTTCACGACCTGAGTGATGTCAGAAACGCGGATATCCAACAAATTGAACAAGCTACAAAAAAGAATCTTTACGAAACAAAGTCACTAGTTTCCAGTGACGAGCAATGCCTAGTATGAGAAAAAAAACAAAGCAGTATGTCATATGACAGCTACTCACATATCCTAGACGTAAAGCAGGAAACGAATACGCACCGCGAAATACACCTTTATGCCTTGGTAAAAATAGGTTGGACACAGAGAGCGAGCTTCAAGGCTTCAAGAGTGAGCTATATGGTGGACGCTTCTTTTTGTGCAGCTGCGGTGGCAAAAGAGTTACGGGAGCCACCAAAGACCTACATCAATGCGGCAACCAAATCCGCAGAAATCTATCGTATCGCTGCATGCTGCTATTCCGGGTTTCGCTGTGGAAATGTCACTGTTCCACAGCGGAGGCGTGCAGCCTCTCCTGCTATTCCACAAAAAAGAAAAAAAAAGACCTCGACTTGCTGTCGAAAGAGAGAAATAAAGAACGGAAGACCTATATCGTACTTTCATCAAGCACAAAAAGAAAAGAGAGTACCGGAACAACGATGACGCAAACGAGCCAGTCTTTCGTCCACGCAGGTAGCGGCGGCTTTCTCGTCGTGGGCGCGCATCGATTTTTGCTTGAGCTACTCGCATTTCCAGTTTCCCCACGCTGCCAACACGACATTGGTTGACGCGCCGTATATCACTGATAAAAAAAAAGAAAGAGCGAAACGAAACCGAACTGCCCGAGCACTAAGCGAGGAATGAGCAGGAAACGATTAACTCGCGATGTAAAAATAGGAGCGGCGTAGAGATCCGACAAGGGCGCGAGGTGTTTCCACGTGCCTGATGACCGGAGCCAGGTGGCCGTGAGCGTGGTTTAGACGCTGCGGGCAGCCGCCCGTGGCGACGCGGAATACATGGAACTTCACTCAGCGGCCTCTCCGAACAAAGCGGTTTGTCTCGTCGTTTCTCTTTTTTCCGCGCAACGCATTTCTCGCCCTCCTGTACGTCAGTGTCATCATGGAGACAATGATCTCTTTACAGGACCTTTTCATCTTTGGTAGCACTATTTTATCAGTAACACTATTCTATTTCTGGGACATGAGAAAGCACGAAAAGTAAAGTGCTTGGTCGGTGAATGATTTTATTCATTTTTAAGACCTGTAGTGGTGATAGTAAAGTTGTGAATAAAAGGCACGTCGTTGCAGGGGACTCTGGATTAGTTTGAATACACAGATTTCACTAACGCGGCCCTCAAATATAAATAAATAGGCATTTCAAGTTCACCAAAATGAAGCTCTTGTGGCCAGGAATCGAACCCGCGCCCTCGTACTTAGCAGCGCAACGTCATTGCCACCTCTCTTAACAAGGCCTACCTCGGTTATGCAAACTGAAAAATGGCATGCTATTTTCTCATTAGTGCTCTCTTAATAAGCGTGTTCTATAAAGCAGTGGTCGATACTGCACTAGATGTTCCATGAACTGTTTCTTTTTCGAGGAATGCAGCCCAGAGAGAGGGCGGATGCATTGCCTAAATTAATGAGGAGTGCATTCACTATGTGACGAGTCATATGCTCTGTGTCGAGCATATGCCTGCCTTAATGAGGTGGCTTCTCTGTTCGACATCAACGAACAGTCTTCCTATGTATTGTTTTGCTGACGGGCAAATGTTGCTGCGGTGTTTTTTGAAGATTACTAGAATGATATGTCTGGTAGTAATGAGAAATTCGTAAACAGGGGGTGGGTGGGTGCTGGAGCCAACGGCTCGACAAGTGGACTTGTCTTTTTCAAGGCTGCAACTGTTAATAATAATAATAATATCTGGGGTTTTACGTCCCAAGACCACGATATGATTATGAGAGACGCCGTAGTGGAAGGCTCCGGAAATTGTAACCATATGGTGTTCTTTAACGTGCACTGACATCGCACGGTACACGGCACTCTACCATTTCGCCTCCATCGAAATGAGACCGCCACGGCCGGGATCGAACCCGCGACCTTCGGCTCAGCAGCCGAGCACCTTAGCCACTGATCCACCGTGGCGGACAAGGCTGCAACTGTTGCAGCCTTGGAAAAGACGTCGTCGGTAGCACCCACCCACTGTTTACGAATTTCTCATCGCAAGCTTCCATCTTCCCCTTCTTGCCTTTCTTTTGGATGTTTGGTAGTAGAGTCTAA
>JALIZH010013250.1:0-68818 GCA_030522465.1 Rhipicephalus appendiculatus | reverse complement strand
GGCAGAAGCTCAGAATCGCGCCAGGCGTTAAAACATGAATTGAGCAACGAGTGAGTGTTTTAAAGGCCCACCCATTACAAAGCGCTCAGACATATTTATTCATCAGCAGCAGCAGCAGCACCATCAACACAGTGAACAGCTGCGTAGGTTCGCGTGTTGCCCTACGTACGCGTAGTGGACCCTTCGCTGATTCGCAAAAGGAATAATTATGGCGTAATGGGGATTTAACAATTGTTCTTGCTGCAGGCATTGAATGATACTTTGAAACGGCCAATGTAACGCGCACAGTATTTCGTTTCCTTATGGCACGGTTGAGGTATGCACCGAGAACCGAAGCAGGCTAGCAGTTCAGCAGGGGATGCGCACGAGGCCCAATTACGCTATCGCGGTCTGCTCTTGAAGGCGAAGCTTAAGCATTCTCCAATATTTAGCTCTGCCTCCCTGATAGGCCCAACCATCACGGAGACAGTGCGAAACGACAATGTCTTGCGATGACCTCAACGTGAGACGCCACATTGTGTGACGTCATCGTGACGTCACAAATTTCGATGATCTGTGGCGTCTAAATGACGTCATATGATGACGTCATCGCCTGATGACCTTTTGCATCGCCCTTGTTGAGGCCCCCGACGCCGGATGCCAACGCCGACGCTCAATTTTCGCGTTCCATGAGGCAACTAATGCTTTGGCGTTCAAAACAGTGCAGAAGGACTGTGAAAAGTACACAGTGTGTGCGTGAGCAACCGAAATTTAAACGTGGCACGGCACCGTAGTGGTAAATCAACGCAAAATATAACACGAAAAACAGGGAAACGCCGTATGACGTATCCCTTGATCCTCGTCAACTGCTTAATTCAAAGCAATGACTCAAACTGACTGTTGGTTCGATGAATACGAGGCTATTTTTAAGTTATCTGCGTGTACAAACACCAGGTGTAGAGCCCGAACAATTCGGTGCGCGCGGCAAAAAAAACTTGGAGCACGCTTGAGCTTCGCCTTCAAGAGTAGAACGCGATATTGTAATCGGGCCCTGTGCGCTTCACCTCCTCAACTGCTGGCCTGGCTTCGGTTCTCGGTTCATGAGTCAACCGTGTCGAAAGGAAACGAACGACTGTTAGTGTAACATAGGCCATTTTTAACTATCCTAGAATGTCTACTGCAAGTACAGTTGTCAGTGCCCACTGCGCCATTATTCTTCCTTTTCCGAATCAGCGAATGGCCCAGTACGCGTGCGTTAAGCAACATGCGAAGCCATGTTTGAGCGCCTTGTAATAGGTAGGCCTTTAGAACACCCACTCGTTGCGCAATTCACATATTCTGGCTCCTCGCGCGATTCAACGCTTCTACCACGTGTTATTACACGTGTTAAGTAGAGTCCTTCGCCTACATAACATTGACACTGTTTTTTTTTTCGAAACAGTTTCAAGCATATCATGGCTCTGTGGCTTACCACGCAGACGGCCTGGGTTCAATTCTCACTTGGACCTAATTAAATGCGAAGCATTTCTTTGCGTACTGCGGGCACTTTTAGCGTATCTATCTATCTATCTATCTATCTATCTATCTATCTATCTATCTATCTATCTATCTATCTATCTATCTATCTATCTATCTATCTATCTATCTATCTATCTATCTATCTATCCGCTTACATCTGGGTGCTCTCGTGATCTCGTGAAGGGTGGCAGGAAAGAAAAAAAGAAAACAAGATAACACAGCAAGCGGGACGATCTAATATGTTGGCCCCAACGTAGAACGCGGTAAGCACCGCGAACGTTACAACTACGCCAAAGCTACCCCTATCGGAAGGCGTTCAAGAGGATGACGCTTCGTCAACGACTGGAGGTGGGAACAGGTAGCCAGCATGAGAGATGGCAGCAGACGCCTGGAGGAGAATTGATCTCGCTAGCCGGTACGACAGGGTCTGAAATAGGCTTAGTGAACGAGTGGCAAGATCGCAGTAACTACGCAGAAGCAACGTGGCACCGAAGTTTAGGAAAGCCCGACAGTTGAATTCACTGGGATGAGATTAAGTGGAAACCAAACACGAGAATGAAAAAAAAAATCTATGCGCCGAGTTGCGTGCACACAAACGAAAAAAGCAAAGAACACTACCAGTTGCGGCTGAGGCAGGCAGCACTGGCATGGCGTTTGCTTTGCTTGTGCCGCACTGAGAAATCAGAGAGAGATAGAAAAGTTTAGTGAAAGGCAGGGAGGTTAACCAGGAGAAAATTTCCGGTTTGCTACCCTGCACTGGGGAAGGGGTAAGGGGGGGGGATAGAAAGGTAAGGAGGGAAAAAGACAAGAGGAAGTGATGAAAAAAAAAATAACGCGCACACACTCAAGCACGGGAGTGTCATAGTCGTTTGGCAAGTCCGGTTGACCGCAGAAACCTCAGCAGCGCCTTCGTCGCTTTCTGGTTTCAAGCTAGTATGTTCCTGTACTCCAAAATTGACTGCTCGGAAAGCGGCCGGTCATCGAGCCTTGCTAACGTTGCCGAAAGTTGTGGCCTCTGGGAGCTGTAATGAGGACAATCGCATAGGACGTGTGCAATGGTTTCCTCGCTGCCGCAGTGATCACACGCAGCGCTGTCTGCCATTCTGATTCGGTAAGCAAAGCTGTTGGTGAATGACACTCCAAGCCACAGGCGGCAGAGGACTGTTGTTTCGGATCGGGATAGTCCGGATGGAATTTGTAGTTGAAGGGACGGATCCAGTCGGTGAAGGCGGGTATGCAGCAAACCAGTCGTGTTCCACATTGAATGTGTTAAATCACGTGCGAGTGAGCGGATCTTTGATGCTGCATCGTTTCTTGATAAAGGAATGGCTTCCTGCACGCCCCTTTCATGAGCATTCCTGGCAGAATTATCGGCATGCTCGCTGCCGTCGATGCCACAGTGGCCTGGAAGCCACTGGAAAATGATGTCATGCCCTTTGTCTTTCAATTGCTGATATGTTTCTCTTATTTCCAATACTAGTTGGTCTTGCGCACCACGACGCAAAGCTGACGACAGACACTGCAGGGCTGACTTGGAGTCGGTGAATATGCCCCATTTTAGTGGTGACTCTAGTTGTATCCGTCGAAATGCACTGCGGAGTGCCGCAAGCTCTACAGCAGTCGATGTAGTCCTATGAGACGTTTTGAAATGGTACGTTTCGACTTTGCTGGGAAGTTGACGGCTCCTGCAGATCCTTCAGCAGTCGTCGAGCCATCGGTGTAAAGTTTGACATGGTCTTTGTATTCGTCATGTAGCATCAGCAGAGACAGCTGCTTTAAAGCTGGTGACGAGAGCGCCGCCTTCTTACGTATCCCTGGCACTGTTAGACGAAGTTTAGGCTGATCCAGGCACCAAGGAGGAGTCAGGATTCTTTCAGCAGGCGTGTAGTCTCTTGGAAGGCACTCTCAGTGAGCCGAAATCGTCTTGCAAAAGGAGGCACATGGACGGTCTTCCGGAAGCGAGGCTAGATGGTGGGCAGGGGCGCGAGCAAAATCAAATTTCTGAAGTGCTGAGCACCAAGGCATCAACCGGTCATTTTTGTTGCACATTTGGTTTAACCACACTAAAGGAGAATGATCAGTTTCAAAAACGAAGGAAGAGTCTTTCAGATAACACGATAGCTTTTCGAGAGCCCACACCAAGCAAGCGCACGTTCTTTTTCTGTTGTGCTGCAGGCCTGCTCGCGTGACGTTAGCTTTCGACTCGCGTAGATAACAGGATGCTCCTCGCCCTTTTCGTTCACTTGACATAGAACAACGCCCATTCCGCGGTCACTGGTGTCACACTGAACTAGAAAAAGGAGAGAGTAATCGGGTGCCGCGAGAACCGGTTCACTGACGAGGATTTTTTTGATCGCAGCACAAGCATCTTTGCAAGCCTTATTCCAACTTACAGTAGTTGGCTCGGTCTTGCGCAGATCATCTGTGAGAGGACTAGCGATATTTGCGAAGTTTGGAATGTAGCTTCGGTAGTAGTCAGCTAAACCCAAAAAGGAACGCAAGTTAGTCATTGTTTATGGTAATGGAAAGCTAGTGATTGCCTCAACTTTTAGTTCGCAAGGACGTCGCTTCCCTGGGCCAACAACATGCCCCAAGTAGTGGAATTCAGAGTTCGCAAGACGACATTTGCCGAGTTTCAGAGTCAAGCCTGTCTTGCTTATTCGAAGGAATACCTGCTATAGATGTTCTAAGTGGCGTTGCCAAGTGCTCGAAAAACAGCGATGTCGTCAAGGTAGGGCACAGGACTGACTAAGCGCCTTTAAGCACTTCATTCATTAACTTCGAAAATACGAAGGGCGCTTTCTTGTGGCCAAAAATGAGCAGAAGATGGCAATATGTCGCTTTATTTCTACGCCCCCACTTCTTGCACGCTCACGTGGGCGGCGCAAGATAAACGTTTCTTTCGAGAATTTTAAAGCGCCTCCTGCAACAACCGTGCAAGAAACAACGGCATCGTCGACAATAAGGTCGGACCCTAGTTAACCACGAATTTTCATCGAGTTCTGAAACCACCTCATCTTCTTTTTAAGTGCTGTTCTTTTACAGGCAGTGTGTATTTGCTCTTGCTGTAGACGCCTTGATAGTTTACAAGAAGAAGAAAAACTGTTCTATCTCGTAACAAATACCTATAATCTTGACGTAAAGTGACACGGAGCGATAAGACATATAAAGATGATTTCACCGATCATACGTTTACTGCAGTTTCCTAAGCTATTCGGTAGATAACAATCACTGGTATAACGAATTAATTTTAGGTGTAGCAGAAACTGGACACAGTGCCTCAGCTGACGCGCAACAAATATTAAAAGGGCCCTGCAACACTTTTCGAAGTAGCCATGGAATGGATTCACTAAAGGAGCTTATTGCGTCACAAATTCACCGCCGCAAAATTTTTTGGAATCCGTCCAGTACGAGTGGAGTTACAAAGATTTCTCGCACGCTGCCATTGCATTCTCTCTTCTCTCGTCCCATCGAAAGCGCTGGAAGCTAAGCAGGGGGGGATGGCACGGGGAAAGAAAATACGTCACGCGCGCCTCGTGATCTGGAGCGCTTTTTCTCTTTTTTTTTTCTTCGAATACGCGAATTTTCATTGCGATCGCGCACGCACGCGTGGACAAGTCGCGGCCTCCCGCGGCGGCCTCTGTAACTACCGAGCGCGCCATGCTCAAATCAGCCAATGGCTGATACAATGTCGGTGACAAGTGATTTTTGAGTACGCAACGTCATTTGTCGAGAGAAGAGAAAGCAATTTTTAGCTGATTTTGAGAATTTATTGTGAATTCCACGCCGCGTGCTGCGCTATAGTATTTGGCTCGCGTGTTCTCGAGAGCCAGAACTACCGATCGGCAGCGTTTTCTGAGCATGCTCAAAAAGTTTTGCAGGGCCCCTTTAAGGCGAAAGCCTTTAATGTCTCATGCTCACGTCCATCCTGTGTCCGTCCGGCGTACGGTGTCCGTCCGTCCGTCCGTCTGTACGTGTGTCCGTCGGTTCGTCCGTCCGTCTGTCTGTCCGTCCGTCCGTCCGGTGTCCGTCCGTCCGTTCGTCTGTCCGTCCGGTGTCCGTCCGTCCGTTCGTCTGTCCGTCCGTCCGTCCGTCCGTCTGGCCGTCCATCCGGTGTCCGGTGTCTGTCTGTCCGTCCGTCGTCCGTCCGTCCGTCCGTCCGTCTGTCTCGCGTCACGCTGCGATTCGCGGTAACAAATTAAAAAAGAAAACACGCACACATTCGGTTTGTGTGTTATCCCGCTGAGAGTGTAAAAGATAAAAGACAGCGGTCCGGGCGCTCATCGCGGCGCTGCACAGGAGAGAGAATGAGGCGCGCGTGCTCCGTCATTTTCATACCGCGGAACTACCGTGGCACCCCCCAGCGGAGTATGCAGCTGTCACACCACCTATCGTGCGCGCCGCTCCGTAGAGGATTCCTAGAGGAAAGGACGGGGGGGGGGGGGGACCGTAGGAGAGGAGAGAGGGGGGGGACGTGCATGCGCTGTGGGGGGTGTGGGACGCGGGAGCCCCTCCGTAGAGTAGATGACTCCTAGAGGAGATAGGGGGGAGAAGGACGCGCATGCGCTGTGGGACGCCGGAGCCGATCCGTAGAGTAGAGGATCTCTAGAGGAGAGGGGGGAGAGGACGCGCATGGGCTGTGGGGATGTGGGCGCCGCTCCGTAGAGCAGATGATTCCTAGAGTAGAGGAAGGGGTGAGCGTAGGAGAGGATAGGGGAGGGGACGCGCATGCGCTGTGGGGGGGGTGTGGGACGCAGGGGCCGCTCCGTAGAGTAGAGGATTCCTAGAGGAGAGAAAGGGGTTGAGCGTAGGAGAGAGAGGGGGGAGGGGACGCGCATGCGCCGTGGTGGTATGGGACGCGGGAAGGAGGGACGCACTATGCCCCCTCCAAACACATGCAAGCATGATTAAGGAATGGGGTCAACCTGGGCGACAGACACCACCTGCCTAGCCATTGCTAAGCAGCCTCTCTGTGCTCTCGGCCATGACTCTGATGACTGTGGAACGGTTGACGGCCTTGATATTACTACAGTGTTCTGGTTCGCATAATGGGTGCTTCCCTACTTCATGAAAGTGGCCGGACGGGGGACGGGGGACGCGGGACGCGGGGCGCCGGACGGACATAGCGCCGAGCATAAGATGCTTCGCATCTAAAAACAACGATATCATCTAAGTAACAGAGGCAGGTCTTCCATTTTAGGCCACGAAGAACAGTATCAATCATCCGCTCAAATGTTGCTGGAGCGTTGCACAGGCGAAAAGGCATTACATTAAATTCATAAAGCCCGTCCGGCGTAGCAAAGGCGGTTTTTTCTTTGTCAGCCTCGTTCATAGGGATTTGCCAGTAGCCTGATCGTAGGTCAAGGCTCGAAAAATATTTCGCCCCTTGGAGTGTGTCTAAAGCGTCAACAATTCGAGGCATAGGATATACATCCTTACGTGTGATCTTATTTAGCGCTCGATAGTCAACGCAGAAACGAACAGAGCCATCCTTTTTTCTCATTAAACGACCGGAGAAGACCAAGAACTGGAAGAGGGCCGTGTTATATGTCGTGATCGCAAGTCGCTAACTTCTTTTTCGATGATTTTTCTTTCCGACTGCGATACACGATATGGCCGACGGCGTATCACACCAGAACCATCAATCTCAATGCGGTGTGCAGCCACGGAAGTCTGGCTCAGTGTTGTCGCACAGCTATCGGAGCAAGTTTTGTGCTTCGCTAAAAGTGCCAATAGCGCTTCGGACTGTGCAATATATATATATATATATATATACACAAGCTTTGAGCATTGCGCAGGAAGACCAACAGAACTACAGTATCTGCGCAGACATGGACAAGATGTCACCATGTCGCATGCTTCGCCAAAAACAGCCTGTCATATTTTCAACAAATAACTGATTTCACAGCTTTGCGGTGAAATCGACTGCACACTGACGCAAGCATTTCCATGCGTACGAATTTCATACGCTTCGCTAATCGGTCGTGTTCCCGGCTCACTGAACGTTTTCCAACGTGGTATACTGCTCAAGAATTGGCTGACAATGACACGCTTTGCAGCGCTAGGCTAACTGACTGGGCACAGATCCTTTCGGCGAGTATTCGTGCTCTCGTAGCCGATCGTTCAAACATCGACCTGTGTAGCCGATGTTAGCAACGCCCCCCTACGTGAAAGAAATCTTGTATACTACAGCAAAAATGCATTCAACAAAGCCCTTTTTGTGCTTTTTCTCACAGTATCCTTTCTTTTTGCCATCCTTGTTCACTTTGTGGTAAAGAGTGGCGAGTTTATTTCTTGCACTGATTATGAGGCGTACTCCAATATTACTAGCAACCTTTTTCAATTTGAGTGAAACCTCATGGCCGTGAGGTATAACGGCTGTGCTTGCATGAGGCCTTCTCTCGTCTTTGTTGCGTGCCGCCCCTCCCCTTAGCCAAGGTCACCAAAAGCCTTTCATAAACAGACACCAGCAGGGTCCGCAGAAAGTCAGCCTTCATGTGGAGACTTCATGTGGAGCCCTAATCCTTCACTCAGCATTTTCCTCAGGGCTGTTAAATAAAGTTATTCTCCCTCTCATTGTCTCTGTGCGGTGAGTCTTCTTTTGTCCCGCGAGTTGGGGCAAAAATGAGACATTTGTGACATTTCAAACTTTTTTTATTTAAAAATTTTAAACAGCAGGAATCGGGCCATACATATGTACCGCGTGCCTTGTACCCAGAAGAAAGATCCTGTTTTGTCGCTTTATATTGGCGAATGAAAGTTTAAAATATACTCTCTATTTGTACGTTTTGTCGGAATTTACGAAGCGTTACCCTATTTGTATCTGCTGTGAAAATTTTCTAATCTTAGTAACACAGCGAACATTCACCACAAATTTATCTTTCACTCATTCGTTGTCTTGCACCACAATTTTCCGCGTTGAACTTTTCTTTAATCGTGCAGCACTGATATGCACAATGAACGCACCAGGTGAGGCAAAATACCTTATCCCATCCTTCATCAATATTAGTGATGCCATAACAGGCTGTGTCCAAATTATTCAGTCATTACCACTTTACATTTCCTTGTGAGACTGCCGATGTAATACGTCGAATGTTTGCACATAATAAATATTCGTGCTGCGAATGCACACTGTATATTTTGAAACATGCAAGAAGGCTTTCCACAAATGATTCAAAACTATTACCGGCTAACTACGAATACAACGTTCATTTAGCTTGAGAAATACGGTTCAGTAGTCTGAGCCGGTCCACACGCTAGACCGAAAGAGCCGTGGTACGAAGACACATTCTGGATACCTTAGTTTACCCAAGCTTTCTCCGAAGTGGAAATGGCTCATTAACATGATCAGCATATCATAATCCAGCCCAAAGTACGAAGTTTATTCCAGAAAGTCAGGAAGCAAGATTGGCTTCCTACGTTTCATCAGACAAATAACAGTTCCGCCAGAAAGTGTTTGTACAGCATCAAGGACGGATTTGATAGGTCTGTTGCTCTTATGTCTTGCGTCTTCCCATCAAGTGGGCAACATCATTCTTTTTTTTTTTTGTTCTTTTGGGGTCGTTCCAAAATATTCACTGCAAAAGTGGCCCCATGGTTTCGGTAAACAGACCTAGTTACCGATCAACGCTTCTGTGATACTCGCACAAAAGGCACAGTAGTGCTAGTAATATACGTCTGCTGCATTGTGAAGATAAGTGAAAATGTTCATTGGAACATGGCAGACAATGTTTCTTCGTGTATTAAGATTATTGCTATGTTTCGTAAAGTTAGAATTTAGGCTTCAGGGCTCGTCCTGTTCTTGCTTAGCATCAAGTCGCACGTCATGCCTATTTATATTCCAGTATTACCAAAACATACAACTACAACAAGGTACAAACAAAGAATGCAATTAATAAAGTGCTTTTACTTTTTTTACAGAAAAGCATACATAAACATGTGTTCTACAATGCTTGCCACAACGACGGTTATATGCACATTTGGTATGTAGTCAAGATGCCCCTCTTTTGGAGCACTATTAGATGTATGATCTTCACTCTGCTAAATATCGCGAATGACGAAGTTAGCACCCGTCCAGTGTCAAATACCCAACATAGCTTACCGAAAGCGAATTCTAAAAATATATTTCCTACCATGAACCAAAGTGCGTAGCACTAGAAACGCTCTAAGATGAGCGTGATTACCACATCGGGTAACTCATTATTATCGCGGGTAGTCGCTAATGAGAGAAAGGAAGTGGCATAATCGACACAGCTTGCGGGAACACCAGGAGATCACTTATCAATGCTTCTAAGCTACCAAAAGTTCATTTATTGCGTGCCGCCGTGATCCCAAGCCCACAGCCATCTTCAAAAATTGTTCTTCGAAAAGAACGGGTAAGTGTGGATTGCATATGGAAGCAATGTATATGGATGTACCAAATTAATGCGATTAAGGCTAAGTCAGTTGAATATCCGCGACGAAAACGAAATTGTCTTGGCGTTAATAGTTGATACTTATCCAAATAATTAGAAAGGCGTTTTTCAACAACTTTACTAAAACACAGCAAAATAGATATAGGCCTGTAGTTTTGCTCCATGAAGTGGCGTCTCATTGTTTATATATATGAATTATTTTTTATCTCTTTATGTCATTAGGAAACACTGATGTTTTAAAAATTAAATTGACAATGTAACAAAACGATTTGCTGATATTGTCATCAATGTCCTTGATATGATGGCAGCTTATAGAATCTAAACCAGGACTACAGTTCGTAAGATTTATAATCGTATCAGGAACTTGGCTTTGGTCAGTTGGGAACAGATAAAATGATTGTGGCGTCAGGCGTGATAAAGAGAGTGTCGTTAACGCTTGGGATATCAAGAATAGAAGCAAAAAAGTTGCTGAACACGCATGTAATAACTGTAGGAGTAGTGAGCATACGGGCTTTTTCTTGAATTTTCGTTATGCCTTTCCAAATAGCATTTTTATTAAAAAACGTATTAAGTAACTGCCATTGTTTTCGGGAGTCATGCCCAGTTTTAACTATCACACCTGCATAGTAAGTTTTCTTCGCTATTTTATGGACATGTTTCAGCAAAGTGCTAAACTTCCTGTAACGAACCTGATGTGATTGGTTGAATGGCAAATTTTTACATTTGCGATATAGGTCTCCTTTTTTTACGCATTGCTTTTCAAAATAAATGTTTAAGCCAGGAATTTGAGGGAGTTGCTAAATGTTTGCGGCACTTAACCACCATTTTAGATGAGGATATTGAGTCCTTGATTAGGTCTACGAGTTTATTGTAAGAGGCCTCAGCATCATTCAACGATGTAACGAGTAACCAGTCTGATCTGGTGGCTCACTCTGTGTAGTAATCTGTACCAAATATTAATTTTATGCACATAATTTTAGAGGCATGATTAAGGCGTTGAAAACGCTATACGATTGGAAAATGATCCGTTATGTTGCTTCTAACAATAAGAGTCTCAGGGGGGTGAAGCAGGTTTGTCAGCTCATGATCAATGAGAGTACTTGAGTTGGTAGCAATTCTAGTGGGTTGTTGTAGCAAAGTTTCCACACCATACCCATGGCATATATTAAAGCACTCTCTGCTATGGCAACTACATTCATCCAGAATATTGATATTAATATCTCCCATTAGGTCTATATTCTTGTTTTCATTTGAAACAGTATGCAGTATATCGTCAAGAGCATGGGAAAATGTGGTCACCCCAGAAATTGGTTACCGGTAGATGAAGCCAAATATATTGCTTTTTTCCACCGGTGTCGGGCGATGACTTATTTATTTCAATCCATGCTGTTTCACAGTCTGCCAGGTTGGGGTTTAAGTCTAATCTGCGAATATACTCAATATCTTGTGAAGTGAAGATAGGAGCGCCATCATAGCTAGATGATACGCAATGACAGTATTCAGGAGCGTTCTATGGGAAATGAAAACAAGTTTTTATCTTTATCGCTTAGCCATTTTAACACGAAAGTGTTTTATGCCGGGATCCACCAAGATTTCAGTGACGTATTTCCGTCACGGAAATGACGTCAAAAAATACAGATGATCAGAAGACAAAGAAATATTCCAGGATATGCGTAGCGTTAGCAAAGGTTCAGCGGATTATTCTTAGCTTTCCTGATTGTCTAGATTGTCTAGGATTAGCTTGATTATCATGCTCACTGCTGCTCCAATGACACACAAACACGGTATACGTATTATGTGGCACATGTATATTTTTGCTCAACGTCAGGTTGCTTCTCTCTTGCCACAAAGACGGCTTGGTGATAAGTGAAGTAACACGCGGCCGTCTCTATGGCCCCAACAGAGTATTCTGTTCATTCTTCCTACCCTCAACCGCTAATTGCCAGGCAACTACTTCGGGATCCGATGAGTCACGCTTCTCCGCTCTTCTGCGCCGTTGAGCAGCATTTGCGCTCTCCTTCTCCATGGATATACCACACTGGCAAACGCCAGTCAGAAGCGCAGCGGCTCTAGCGCAGTGTCAGACGGCGACTGCACAGCGAAGGCGAAATGCTGCGCGCGCGCGCCGGCGCCAGTGCGTCTACCACGGCTACGACGTCACTCCTCTGGAATGCGCAGACCGGCGGCGGTGAGTTGCGGGCGGCGGCGGCGGAGTGCGCGGGAGATGCCGGCTCCGGTGAGCCAGCTGTGTGACATCACTGATCCTCGCGCATGCGCAGCACGGCTCTTCATGTGCCGCGCGAAACGGGCTCCGCTAGGCCAGTGTAGCTAACGCTACAAAAAAAGTTTCGTCAACTGGAGTCGAACCTACGACCTCTTGGTCCGCGACAAGTGATGCCGGGCACGCTATCCACTGCGCCACGGTCACATACTCTGTAGGCTATACAAACGCATCTTTTATATCTACCACTGTCCTCGCACAGTGCTCTTGCTAAAGTGAAGTAATGCATCATGACCATGAAATACACAATTAGTTCCTTCAAAGCGTCGTTTCTACGCGTCCATCCCATTCGGCACGTTTCGAATAGGAAAAGGGCAACTTTTTCGACGCATTAACACATTGCCAGGTGGCGACGTTACCCCCAGCGTCGGCCTCGCTCATAGCGTCTATCCATACCGAAAGAAACCTCTGCGACGCGCGAGTGCTTCGCGTGGCCGTAATATGGTGGCTAGCCGTAACTCGGCGTTCCCAACTTACGCTCGTCCCGTGAAAAAAAAATGCCCCCCACCTCCCCGAAGGGGAATCGTGAGGAAATGCGAATGCATTTCGCGCGCGCTTCACTCCATTTATATATGGTGGTTGTGGTTCGAAGAAGGAAAAGGCGCCTAATTTCTGCAGCCCGGTCGGGAGCACGGTGCACCGCCTTTTTTTTTGCTTTTTTCTCAGTTTTTTTTATTTTTTTATTTTTTTTTTAATTTTTTTATTTTTTCCTGTTTTTTTTCTCTTTTTTATTTCTTTTCTTTTTTCTTTTTTTTCTTTTTTTTTCGTTTTTTTCATATATAGCTCCGCCGAGCTCCCGCGATGCGAGCGCCCTCACGCACCAGAGCGCGCTCCTCCTCTCCACTCACTCTCCGCTACTACACTCTCGCCGCGGACAACGCCACCAACGCCGGACAGCGCCGGATGCCTGACATAGCCCGACTAAGAAATGAATTCGCATTTAAAAACGCAGCTGGCCAACGGGGAAGACAGGACGCGCGTTGCGTTTCCCTCTGGTCGGGCAGCGGTGTTCAGTAACTCTAACATGCCACGAGTAGGCGACCTTAGCCAAATTTCGGCGTCCACCCAGCGACGCTCTTCTGGGTGTCACACCGCTTTCGCTGATTCCCCTCTCCCCGTACAGCTACCACAAGTATCTATGACCACAAGGGTTTGTTTAATCATTGATGATGGACGTTAGTCGTCGGGATACAGATGTACCACCTAGCGTCAACATGGATGCATTCAGGTTAAACGGTGCTATAACTGTCAAACCCCAATACACATTGCGCAAGCTCTCTTATATCAATGTACAGAAAACATTCAACTACTTCTGTAAGGACACGTTTCACTTTCGTGTTATACCGATTCCTATGACGGAGGGATCAACCATGTTTTTTTTCCGTGACACACACAAGTGAAAATACAACGGGAAACGACGATAAAAGCAGGTGAAATTAATCGTAGTGTGTTTTTCAGCTTTTCGCATTTATATGGATAACTGTGTTCCCTCCTCGTATTTGTGGTCGTGGATTGCCTCGTCGTGACAAAGCCCTGTTATATAAGCTAAGAGCTGGTTCTTTATCAGTGTGCGAACGATTATATCTTCAAGGACGTGCGGACAGTCCGCTATGTTCGTCGTGTGGCTGCTGTGAGACACTAGAACACATAATTTTAGAGTGTACCCCATTCTTTGCGCAGCGAGCCCTGCCTACGAAGGAATATGAACTTATTGGACTTAGGTACACACCCTTGACGATTGCTGTTGCCGGGAGAATGTTCTGCTAGGCGTGAACAGGCCCATCGAGCCCTACTAACTTTCCTAAAGAAAACCGATTTGGCATCGCGTTTATAGACATTATTCCACGTGTCTACTTACTTGTGTTTACGTCTGTGCAATTTGTTTAGCTTGCTTTCTTCTTTCGTCTTCTCTCTCTCCTTTTCTTCCCCTCATATCTTCCTTTTCTCCGTTTTTCCCCTTCCCGAAGGAGCAGGCAGGCGTTGTGCCCCTCTAGGTGGCAGTTGTCAGCTGTTCCCTCCTTATTTCCTTTGTGTATTCGTGTTTTCTGTGTATACAAACTAAATAATAAAAGCAAGAATTTGACAATGAAGGTGCTAGTTCTTTTGAATCAATGTAACTCATGGTGAAAACACCAACAAATGTTATTGCGCTTGGTTACTGGAAATGTTTAGATCAGCCTCTTCTCTGATGCGAAAAACTCTGCTGTTTGCGTCCTCCCTTGCCTTAATAAGGCAGTCGCCTGTCCATAGGAACTGCCAACGTTTTAGAAGCTTGCTCCTAATGCTCGCGCCCTGTCCGGCTGCGGCGACGGCGGCGGCCACGGCGGCGGCGTGTACACTTCTTCGCTCAAGGCGCCGGCTTTCCGGTGATTGCAAGAATGCTCACTAGATGGCGGCGCCGCTCAAGACGACGCATACCACTCTCGGTACGTGCGCTTCCTTTCTCTTCGCCGGGATCTAACGCAGTGAACACCCTTCGTTACCGCTCGGCCGCATGAACACCGCAGAAGCCAAGGCAGCAAAGCGGCGGGCTCGCCGCCCGAACGCCGCATGTAATGTATAAATAACAACGTTGTCACGCCTATATATGATGGTAGGAGACGGGTACGCAGGATTAGCGGTTTACCCGATCATCTCCGAGCAAGCTCCTCCAACATCATTCACTTTGTGGATATGGCGATCTTCTTTTTCTTTTTTTCATTGACAGAGCTCTCGCAAACAGTTTTTTTTTTCTTGTGTCAAATGGTCGTTGACATATACAGGCCTTGATTCTACTCCGCGGAAGCCAATGTCATGAGCTTGAAGGCGCGCCTTGCGTGTCTTACGCATGAACTCGGCTTTTTAGATGTGAAGCATCTTATGGCGAAGCTTAATCCGGTGGTGGTGGTGGTGTGCCACGTGCCCACCCTTACTGCGCATGCGCAGACCCTTTAAAAAAATAAAAATAAAAAAACCTCCTCTCCCCCTCTCTCTCCTCCAGGCATCCCTCCTTGCGGCAACCACACCATCACTGCGCATGCGCCTCCCCTCCTCTCTCCCCCTCTTACACTCCCCCCTCTCTCCTCTAGGCATCCCTGCCCGTGGCGTCTACACTCCCCACTGCGCATGCGCGACCCCTCTCTCTCCTCTCCTACGCTCCCCCCTCTCTCTCATACGCATCCCTGCCCACGGCGTTCACACCTCCCCACTGCGCATGCGCGTCCCCCCTCTCTCTCTCCTCTCCTACGCTCCCCCCCTCTCTCTTCTACGCATCCCTGCCCACGGTGTTCACACTCCCACTGCGCATGCGTGTCACCCCTCTCTCTCCTCTCCTACGCTCCCCCCTCTCTCACCTCGCGACGCCGACGCAGGCAGCGTCTGCTAGCGAGTTTCTTGGTTGAAAAAACCGACTGCTCGCGCTGCACAACCATTCACTGGCCACCCTGTATATATGGCAATGGATCTTCACCTCCAAGGTGGTGCCGGCGGGAGATTTCTCTGTGCGTTGTTGAACAATTAAAATTCGCAGCGTGCGCGTTAACTAAAAGCGGAGTGCGGGTCTCTGTGTCCAGTCGGAGTCTTCTGTCTCTCACTGCCCATTAGCAGCGATTGGCATGTTCCAGTAGGAAACACTGCTCCATCACTGCCTGCTTTGCGCCTCCCCAGTTTTCTCTCCTGCGCAATGCTGCGATGAGCGACAGCGTCAACGCCGCCGCCAGTGTAGGCGTTAGCGCCCGCTGCTTCACATCTACACATGGTTCCCTTTAGCGGGAGATGGTGTAATTTTTTAGATGTGAAGCATCTTATGGCGAAGCTTAATCCGGCGGTGGTGGTGGTGTGCCGCGTGCCCATCTTTACTGCGCATGCGCAAACCCTTTAAAAAAATAAAAAGCCTCCTCTCCCCCCTCTCTCCTCTAGGCATCCCTCCCCGCGGCAACCACACCCTCACTGCGCATGCGCCTCCCCTCCTCTCTCCCCTCTTACACTCCCCCTCTCTCCTCTAGGCATCCCTGCCCGCGGCGTCTACACTCCAACTGCGCATGCGCGTCCCCCCTCTCTCTCCTCTCCTACGCTCCCCCCCTCTCTCCTCTACGCATCCCTGCCCACGGCGTTCACACACCCACTGCGCAATCGTGTCACCCCCTCTCTCTCCTCTCCTACGCTCTCCCCTCTCTCGCCTCGCGACGCCGACGCAGGCAGCGTCTGCTAGCGAGTTTCTTGGTTGAAAAAACCGACTGCTCGTGCTGCACAACCGTTCACTGGCCACCCCGTATATATGGCAATAGATCTTGACCTCCAAGGTGGTGCCGGTGGGAGATTTCTCCTGTGCGTTGTTGAACAATAAAAATTCGCAGCGTGCGCGTTAACTAAAAGCGGAGTGCGCGTCTCTGTGTCCAGTCGGAGTCTTCTGTCTCTCATTGCCCATTAGCAGCGATTGGCATGTTGCAGTAGGAAACACTGCTCCATCACTGCCTGCTTTGCGCCTCCCCAGTTTTCTCTCCTGCGCAACGCTGCGATGAGCGCCAGCGTCAACGCCGCCGCCAGTGTAAGCGTTAGCGCCCTCTGCTTCACATCTACACATGGTTCCCTTTAGCGGGAGATGGTGTAATTTTTTAGATGTGAAGCATCTTATGGCGAAGCTTAATCCGGTGGTGGTGGTGGTGTGCCGCGTGCCCACCCTTACTGCGCATGCGCAAACCCTTTAAAAAAAATAAAAGCCTCCTCTCCCCCTCTCTCCTCTAGGCATCCCTCCCCGCGGCAACCACACCCTCACTGCGCATGCGCCTCCCCTCCTCTCTCCCCCTCTTACACTCCCCCTCTCTCCTCTAGGCATCCCTGCCCGCGGCGTCTACACTCCAACTGCGCATGCGCGTCCCCCTCTCTCTCCTCTCCTACGCTCCCCCCTCTCTCCTCTACGCATCCCTGCCCACGGCGTTCACACACCCACTGCGCAATCGTGTCACCCCCCTCTCTCTCCTCTCCTACGCTCTCCCCTCTCTCGCCTCGCGACGCCGACGCAGGCAGCGTCTGCTAGCGAGTTTCTTGGTTGAAAAAACCGACTGCTCGTGCTGCACAACCGTTCACTGGCCACCCCGTATATATGGCAATAGATCTTGACCTCCAAGGTGGTGCCGGTGGGAGATTTCTCCTGTGCGTTGTTGAACAATAAAAATTCGCAGCGTGCGCGTTAACTAAAAGCGGAGTGCGCGTCTCTGTGTCCAGTCGGAGTCTTCTGTCTCTCATTGCCCATTAGCAGCGATTGGCATGTTGCAGTAGGAAACACTGCTCCATCACTGCCTGCTTTGCGCCTCCCCAGTTTTCTCTCCTGCGCAACGCTGCGATGAGCGCCAGCGTCAACGCCGCCGCCAGTGTAAGCGTTAGCGCCCGCTGCTTCACATCTACACATGGTTCCCTTTAGCGGGAGATGGTGTAATTTTTTTTAAAAAGCCTTGGAAGTGAACCTTGCATTCAGGTTTTTCGAATCAAAAACAGGGGGAACTCTATGGGCAATCTCTATGTCATCCTCCGCCACGGGACAATCTGTTTTATTTCTAACGGCCTGAAGAATTGCGATGCAATCTTCACCTTGAGTACCGGGGCACATCCTTCAGCTCAACGTTGTTCTTGCGAGACTATGGCTCTAACTCAGGAACTCTCTTTTGTAGAGCTGTGTTTTGATTTGTTAGAGCCGAGCTCGCGATTTCCAGTTTCTCATTTTCGGATTTCAGACCCCCCAACAGTTTCATTTAGCTAATCCAGGCTCACCTGGAATTCATTCATGTCATTCTTAAAGGTTTCAGTGAACATGTGAGGTTCTGCGGATACCTTCAGTGTAACGCTCGCAAGAACTTGTTCGATCACACTAGACAGTCTCCACTGCAAATCGTTTTCAAGCGGGTCAAGACCTTTCGCGAGCTCCACAAATTGAGGACATGATAAATATAAGACCAACACTTTCGCAGTGGCGGCAGTTGATAAGCAAAAAATATCTAAAAAAGACAAAAAACTGACTCCCACCTGTGTAGGGAACAGTAGAGGTGTAGAAACGTGCTCGTTCACAGTTGCAACCACCTCCACTACTGTCGACGCTCCAGACGATATGGCTTCTTTATAGGGGCGTAAGAAGACCACGCTGCCATTTCGTCGCACATCAGACTGCGATCAGGCTTAATTACGCTGGAGCATGCGCTGTATACCACCTCGGGGTGAAGTGGCACTGGAACCGCGCTGGCAGTATCTGCGTAGGGATTATGAGAGGCTTAGAAAAATGCTCGTTCACAGTTGCAACCACCGCCACTACTTACGTAGTTAAAATGTAGATAAATTTTACTTAGTTATAATGTAGAGAAATTACAATCATTTGCTCTTTATTCGTGTGGTTTGGTAAATAAAAAAAAGGTCGTCTTAACGTTTCAATGATATGTTTTTGATTCTATTTTCAGTAACTATGACAGGTCAACTCTACGTCCAAAAATACAGACTCCGCAACACTCCCAGCGAGAGAAGACACTCCAAAAGAACTGGACAGACAAAGGATATTTACATGAGGGTTGGAGTTCAAAGCTCGTGAATGACAACGGTGTGGCCGACACCGTATACAGGGTGACTAGTTCATCATATCGAGTATCATGCAAATAATCAATTATTTATTTGTGGGGTTTAACGTCCTGAAATCACGATATGATTATAAAGTACGCCTTAGCGGAGGGCTCCGGAAATTTACACCAGCTGAAGGTTCTTGAAGGCGCCCCTAAATCTGAGTACGTGGGCCTCAAGCAATTTTCGCCTCTATCGAAAATGCGGCCGTCGCGGCCTACGATGCGGTCCCGCGACCTTATATCCATGATGCAGCATAGGTCGAAAAGTTTCAGACAAGCTGTACGGTAAGTCGCGAATAATCTTTATGATTGAAGTAATAATGCCGGACAGACGCGCTAAGGGTTCTCGTGAAAATGCACGTTAGGCTATAACATAGCATGTGGTTTCTTGAGCAAAGTGAAGTCTCGAACTAGTTGGTTTTGCAATGAAAAACTGGTGCCTATTCTACGAGGCTCGGGAATTTGATGCTGGAGGAAATTGTTTTAAGCATAAAAATGTCGAAACGAAAGAAAGCACGAATACATCATTTCTTTGTTTGATGGCGACATAGACTTATCTAAGGCACCATATTTTGAATGAATATGTGTCTTAACTATGCGCCTTGAGGGCGGTGTTGTGTATAGAATGAAGCAGTCTAATATGGAGTCTGTTATCATGTATCGAGTGGTCATCTGAGCACGTATGTGCTGAGGGTGTGAAAGCATTAACGTCGCCAAGCAGCGTGCAGCCCGAGCCGGCAATCAGCAGCTGCCTTTTGTGCCTACGCCCTATGTCACCGGCGTCTTGCACGGAGACATGCAATGAGTGAAGCAACGGTCGCCAATGTGAAACGGCGCGCGCAGCAGTTAAGCACAGTGGGGCAATTAGAGAGCGAGAGACGGAGACCACCCACAATGACTATGAAAGCGCAACTGTGCATTCTGCTTCACACAATATTGCTACTTTCAAAAATTTTGACCGCAAAGCCCCAGTGCGAGGAAATGTTGACGTCAAACATTCGGCCGAAGTAGCACGCTATCAAAAAAGAAAATGTTTATAGTCCCGTCATCTAGGCGACACCTGTGTAAAAGAAACTCGGATACTGAAAGCGGGCACAAAACTTTCAAATTTGCTACCACTAGGACTTTTCCACTCCAACTTATTCTGTTGTAAACGCAGCATTTTCATAATGTCAAGAGGCGTTCTGGGTGACCAAGTTCTCAGGTGGTAGAGCTGAGCAGCGAGAGGTGACACACGGAACAACACCAGCGAAGCCTCTATGACAACAACGTCGTCATTCTCTCTCTCAAGCCATATCCCCACTAAACATTATTTCCAGTACATGACTGTTGTTGTCCCAACAATAAAAACGATTGTTGGGATGATGTTACGAACGCCAGCGAGCGCTAGCGCGCACGAGGAAGGAGTCAACAACAAGCTTCCCAGAGTGAAGGAGACATGGCTTAGCGGTGACGCCCTGTGCAGCACCTTCTGCGCGACAGCACCGTCTACGCTAGAGCGGTAGCAGCTGCTACATTGTGTTCGCTCTGCTGGGCCCAGCTCCGCACGTGGCATGGTGTGGCGGCCAACAGCAAGTCGCGTGCCATTTGGCTCCGACAAACACCGCTTTCTTTGCTCAATGAGAGATGTGATGTTTTCCGCATCAAAAGCAAGAAAAAAAGAAATGAAGGTTCGCTCAATAGTCTAATTCCTATGTATCCTGGCACGCCAGTATCTCATTATAAAGTAATATTAGGGGTTGTAAACACCAATAAGAAACTGGCGCCGCGATCAGCTTGACAGGCTATGATGAATCATATGCTCAGAACCAACTACATTTAGTGCTTTGGAAGCGCTGATGCGCGCTAGAAATAAAATTGATGCAGTACGATCTGCAGTGCAATTATAAAGTAGGAATGTTTGCCTTCTATGGTTGTGCGCTGACAGCGCTTTAAAGTACTGCAATATTTATTCGCTGCCATTGAAGGCGTCTGACACGCTTAGGCACTGCTTGGTGCGGCAGTGCTGGGAGTGCGAAACGCAGCCCGGTGTCAGCCCGCAGGGTAGGGAAACAGCATTGAAGATTGGAATGCAAAACTTAGAAACCGCAAGCAGCCATCGCCTACAACTCGTGTGTGCAGCCGACACCACCGTGAAGGAAGATTTCTGTTATGGCGTGTGGATGCGGATATTAGTGATCACCTGAAAGCGAGCATTAAGACGCACGCCAGGGCATGGTGCCCCGCGAATGACGCTTGATCTCCCGCGCACTGGCTTATAAGTTTCCCGCCCCCCATATCGCCCCAGAAATAAGGGTGGCCCGCTTTCAAATTCAAGCTGGCCCATCGCAAACTCATTTGTTTTCTGCGGCGCTGTATGTATTCCTATCAAAAAGGTGTCAACATTATCGCTTTCGAGACACGAGTCTGCAACCAACACTGCTGGAGCACTCACCAAAAAACTGCAGCTCGTTAAATAATTCATTATATTCTTTACACCCTTTCACCGCGCTTTACAACGGCAAGCTAGTTGTGGCAGGAGCTCCTCCGTCTTTCACTTGGATTCCTACCTCACTTTCTTTACTACAAACATCCGGTGAACTAGACCAACGCTCGTCACCGTGTGATATTTGTTCGTCGCGTTGCACGCTTCCACGCGTTTTGCCTCGTTGTCTACTTCTCCTTACAACACCAGTCGCGAAGTCACTGCCATAGAGCTTTGGTTCATGAATTTCTTGATGCTACAGACAATTTTACGGACGGTTTTGAGTGCCGCCATGTTGGGCTGTTAACCTTTGTGTTTTGTATGTTTAACAACTAAACGAACAGTGTTACAGTAGACGCGTACGCATGAAAACGGTCGGGTTGGTGCATACGATGTTTCGTGGCCTTATTAGTTCACGTCGCGATATACAAAAACAAGAAAACATCGACTTAACAGCCCAAGATGGCGGCACCCAGATGTCTTACAGAAAATAGTCTGTATACTGAAGATGTCATTGGTCACCGCAATTATTTTTTTTCGCGATGTGACCTGGATATTTTCTCCGCAACGGAGAGTTCACTTACCTTGTTTACAATAAATGCATATTACAGCACCTTGCT
Organism: Rhipicephalus appendiculatus; assembly: GCA_030522465.1. Classification (NCBI taxonomy): domain Eukaryota; kingdom Metazoa; phylum Arthropoda; class Arachnida; order Ixodida; family Ixodidae; genus Rhipicephalus; species Rhipicephalus appendiculatus. The sequence goes on along the minus strand of JALIZH010013250.1, from coordinate 46,964 downwards.
CTTTCCTATTAGCGCTCAGCAGCTTCCGTTCGCTCTACCTGTGTGTCTGTAAGAGGCTGTTTGTGTGACTTAACATTCGCATGACGAACCCTCTAAAATGCCTGCCGATGCGGCGATGTGTCTGATCGCGCTGGGCGCAAAGCACAACGTACCTGCGGCAGCGGATGCCGGAAGGCATACATATACTCCATAAGGACTGCCTTCTATCGCAGTTGGAGGTTTCTTATAACATGTCTGCGTGAGGGCCACTATTTGTAACAGCTTTTTCTCTCTCTTGCTTTGAGACAGTACACAAATGCAAAAGAAAACATTACCCGCGTATCTGCGTGATTCGCTGCAAATGTCGTCGAAAGACGATTGTCTTCTGCCGACCGTACTACTATGTTTTGCCTTGCCTCAGACAGCGCCTCCTCTATGTTGAATCGGCCGCATCTGGCTGGCATTGATAAAATAGAGGAGGTGCTGCGTGACATATGGACGCCATCTGGCAGTGGCATCGGGAAACGTGAGCTTGTGCAGAACCCACGGCCACTGCCACGCTTTTTCGTGCATAGCGTCGCAATTTCAGCTCAGCCTAAGAAACACTAGGGTCTTTATAATTTCATATCTATGAATTTTCTATTAAAGGGGCACACCACGTAATACTTACGTATTGATGTTTTGCCTCAGAATTGCGTAACATTTACTTTTCGATCGCAATGCTCACAAGTATGAACGCAGCCGCTTGTGCAAGATGGCTGGGCGTTCAGCAAGGGGTTAAACTTTAGCCGGGTGGCTGAATTGAATGACAGAGAGACGCACAGACAGACAGACCAAAATTTCTGCGTTGAAGTATCCCAAGGAAGACTATCGTCCTTAAAATATTGTGGAACATTCGTTCCCGCCACCTGTCGCTACATTTAGCGTAGGTGTGCCAGTACTGAAGTGAATGTGAACCAATCCATGTTTTCCTTTTCTTGTTAACACGAGTCATATTTTTCCTGCAAAACACCGCTCCATATGCTCATTCTAACTATTGCAGCTGTACAAGTGGGCGCTATACCTCACGCATGCGTACATATTTTACGGCACATCTTTTCTCATCGCAATTGCGCTAGGTATAACAACTGTATATCGTAATTTCGCATCCCGCCATAAATCACTGAAGCAATTGGTTTGAGTCACTGCAAGCTGTGGAGTGCTTTTGTCATCGACTTCATTATTTTATATGTTATGCTAAATGTGTCAACCGTGATAGGAATTTTTCGTTAGAGATATTTTGTCTCACCTGTTCATAACACCGATCCATTCATAACACCGATCACAATTTACAGAATATAAGGGTACTGTACATAGAAATGTTATGCGAAAGTGTCACTCCTTGAGCATGCATTATAACTTTGTTGCAGCTTCTCAGCAGTCTGTCTGCGGATGAAGTTCTTGAAGTCTATGAACTCTTCGCCAAGCGTCACAACAGGCGCAAACGGGCTGTCAGACAGAACAGTGCGATTTACCAAATCGCGAAGGCTCTAACAGGCATGGCAACAACCGCAGCCGACAATATGATGACCATGATCATTGTGCATGTAAGAGGCGCACTATTTTGCATTATGTTTAATTCTATTGAAAGTATCGCCACTAAGTTACGTCGCCATTGCATGTCCTTACATTACAAACATGTAAAGGGCATATGTTGAGGGGCTATAGTGTATTCATTCTACGCTACACACCATAGAAATCAGAATTTCTGTGGATAATAATGATGGCTGGGATTTAACGTCCCAGAACCACGATATGATTTTGAGAGACGCCATATAGTGTAGGGCTCCGGAAATTGCGACCACCCGGGGTTCTTCAACGTGCACCTAAAGCTAAGAACGCGAGCATCGGGCATTGTCGCCTCCGTGGAAAATGCGGCCGCCGAGGCCTGGATGCTCTCCCGCGACCTTCGGGTCAGCTGTTAAGCGCCATAACCACTAGACCACCGCGATGTGTCGGTGTAGTAGAAAACAAATGCTTTGCTTCAGTACATTTGGAAGAACCTACCACTGCTTCTTCTGTTTATTGCGCAAATGCACCGCGAAACACGAAAAATGAACCAATGTGCGTGCTGAGATTGAGATATGCCGCGGTTTCCTTTCTGCCGCGGCCTCCGCTGCAAGAGTTTCCGCTGGAGGTACACCCGTCGGTTCGGCGGCTTTGGAAGCGAGTGGCCTAATATTCCAATGAGTGTCCTGGAATGGTACTCGTCCGTGGCGTGTACTCGACTTCCTAGGCTCATACTTGCATATTCTAAGGCCTCGGTCGTGGTTCTATTTTTCTCAAAGTGTTGTCACAAGTACCGAATAAAGCTACCTGACGGTGCTGCGCAAGAAACAAGAGCGTCACTTGGTGCTGGCGCGGTGATCATTACAGGTATTTTACGCACGTTAACCACGGTATGATTATGGGACGCGCCGAAACGAGGTATTCCCGATTAATCTCGGCCCCTGGGGTTCATTATTATTCACAGAACTCTAAGCGCCCGCCGGTTCTTTGTATTTCTTCCCCATATCGCGAGCCTGCACCTCATCACCGCGGCGAGAGCTTCCAGGCAGTCACAAAGCACAGGGGAGCTGACACCCAAACCGACGTTCGCGGTGCATTTCGTGCGCTCGATATACAACATGATCGAGCCTGTTGCCAACAAGCGCGATGCGTTTCGCGCAAGCGACAGGTACGGCAGAATAAAGTGTGATCACTTACTTGTGAAAGAATCCAGTGCCGATTTCTGTCCAGAGTCAGATTGAAATGATGGATCCGATCGGCCTATGTCTTCTCGGCCGCAATTCCCAGCCGGTGGCGACGCAGGGCCGTTGCTACGCCGGAGCACCGTGGCCGGAGAAATACAGCGCGGCGTCGCGGCTTGTCGAGACCAGCTCCAAACTTCATGGGTGCGGCGAAACGTAAAAGCAGCACCACACGCTCATCCACGCATACGAGGCATACGTGTTTATCTAAGGCACCGCGGCGTAGTTCCTAAATCGTCGAACTCTCCGAGCGCGACACAACCGCCAACGCGCCTCCATGAAAATAAGTGAGAAGACTGACCCAAGAGCGAGGAGGACGGTTAGTTCCCTCGACAAAGATTTGCACACGGAACGTACCTCCCGGAGCGGTTCATCCCTTTGGTGCCTTTGGAGACTAACTGGTTTGCACACGGCACGCATCCCTCTGTGATTACTCTTTCAACGGTCTATCCGTTCATCGCGCGCGCTTATTAGGCTCCGTTACTCCTCTTTCTGGTACTTTTGCCTTAAAATGTACAACTGAGTGACATCGGCGCATGAAAAAATTCCACGTATTGCCACGCGCGTTTCTTTCAATGTATTCGGTTTCCGCCCACAAAGACTATCAGCAGTACTCGGCGCAGACCGCGCCTTATTGTTCCAGAAGCTTCTCGCTTGTAGTAGATCGTTCTGTTAAGATCGCACGCAAAACGCTAACACTCAAGATTATTCCAGAGCTTCCGCGACGACTAGTGATAAGGCTAGAATGTTCGACGCGTGCGTTATAAAAGCCGGCGCGTTCCAGCGATGTACAGTTTGATCGACGGCCGACGCTTTGTTCGCCGCTATCACTGCCAGTGTGTAGTGCTGTAGCCTGACCTTCAGTTTTCCGGCCACAAGTTCGGCCGAATAAAGAGTTTCTTCTTTGACACGCCGACTGTAGCCTTCGTCGACGTCACGACCACGTGACATCTGGTGGAGGTGCTTCCTGGTGCATGCACCGAACGCCCCCCCTCCAGCCGTGAGCCAAGCCCACGTCGTGAAGAAGACATCGACGCCAGCTTCGATCAGCGAGCTAGCCGCAGGCAACGAGGGCTACCTCCAGAGTACGGGCTTCTACCTGACCAGACTCGGAAGACCAAGGCCACGACCACTACTGCAGAGACGATGACCACCCCTGTGCCGCCTGCACCGATCCTGCTCCGGCAACCCAAGGAGCCGCCAACTTTCCGCGGTTCACCACTCGAAGACCCGGAGAGCTGGCTTGAACGGTTCGACCGCGTCGCCATCTTCAACAACTGGACCAACGATGACAAGTTGCGGCACGTTTATTTTGCCCCTGCAAGATTCCGCTCGGACATGGTTCGAGAACCGAGAAGCCACACTCCGGACCTGGGACCTTTTTCGTGCCGCATTTCTGGAGACCTTCACAAGCGTCGTCCGGAAGGAAAGAGCCGAAACCTTGCTGGAGAGCCGTGTACAACTCCCAAATGAGAACGTCGGGATGTACACAGAAGAAATGACGCTCCTGTTTCGTCATGCTGACCCCGCTATGTCCGAGGAGAAGAAGCTTCGCTTCCTGATGCGGGGAGTTAAACAGGAACTGTTCGCCGGCCTTGTACGCCGAGACGGCTGGCCATGTACGTCGACGTCGAACACAAGACGTGGGACGCCATCCTTCCGTACGTGACCTTCGCATACAACACGGCCTTGCAAGAAACGACGCAGATGACGCCATACAAGTTGGTCTACGGAAGGAGCCCGGCAACGACGCTCGACGCCATGTTACCGAACGTGACCGACGAGGAAAACATCGACGTGACCGCCTACCTACAGCGCGCCGAAGAAGCACGACAGCTCGCCCGCCTGCGGATCAAGAATCAACAGACGACCGATAGCCGCCGTTACAATCTTCGACGACGCTTCGTGGAATACCAGCCCGGCGATCGTGTTTGGGTGTGGACGCCGATACGCCGACGCGGACTAAGTGAAAAACTTCTGCGACGCTACTTCGGACCGTACAGGGTACTTAGACGTCTCGGCACACTCGACTACGAGGTTGTCCCCGACGGCATTACGAACTCTCAACGGCGCCGTGCGCGACCTGAAGTCGTCCATGTTGTGCGCCTCAAGCCGTTTTACGCGCGTTAGTGAACCTGAGGACTCTACTTTTTTTTCATTGGACTTTCTTGCTTGTGCTTATTGTTTATTGTGCTTTCTTGATTTATTTATTGTTGCATGCATTTTCCCCCCCCCCGTGTTCTGTTTTAAGCATCGGGACGATGCTTTTTCAGAGGGGGGGCATTGCCACGCGCGTTTCTTTCAATGTATTCGGTTTCCGCCCACAAAGACTATCAGCAGTACTCGGCGCAGACCGCGCCTTATTGTTCCAGAAGCTTCTCGCTTGTAGTAGATCGTTCTGTTAAGATTGCACGCAAGACGCTAACACTCAAGATTATTCCAGAGCTTCCGCGACGACTAGTGATAAGGCTAGAATGTTCGACGCGTGCGTTATAAAAGCCGGCGCGTTCCAGCGATGTACAGTTTGATCGACGGCCGACGCTTTGTTCGCCGCTATCACTGCCAGTGTGTAGTGCTGTAGCCTGACCTTCAGCTTTTCCGGCCACAAGTTCGGCCTAATAAAGAGTTTCTTCTTTGACACGCCGACTGTAGCCTTCGTCGACGTCACGACCACGTGACAGTATTCTCGAAGCCTGACAGCACATGCCAAGCAAAAGAAATGATCGAAAAAGGCGCGCGCTTTAAACCAGCCGCACCGCGAACGCGCTCGGATGTGCGAGTAATAGCCGGCGCGTCGCTTTGAGAAGAAAAACAAACAACGGAGAGACATCGGCGCATGAAAAAAATTCCATGTGTTCCCGAAGTGCGGAAGCACAAGCCAAGCAAGAGAAATGATCGAAAAAGGCGCGCGTTTTAAACATACGGGCAATGCCGTACATGTACTGCGAAAAGCCTTTGGTCAATGTTAGGTGATTGCCGTACTTGTAAGACGAAAACTCTCAAAGGGTTAAGGTGCCTCCCAGGCTACCTTATGAAACGCCACCTTATCGCAGCGATAAGGTAAAGAAAAGGTTGGATTGACGCATAAGATTTTTTTACGAAACGCACTAAGGCCCTCCTGCACTAAAAGGTCCAGGAGGGCAAAAGATAAGCATAAAAACTTGGACCATCTCCCCCGAAGGGAACCCTGATGGGATGCGAAGCAGCAGCGGTGCGCACGGCGTTGACCCGGTTGAAACGGGCGTCGACGCGGGTGCTGGAAGAACGGTTTGAAGCGAAACTCGGTGTAGCGTTTACTCGAGTAAACGTTTCTTTGAAACGCAAAGACACGGGAGGCGGGTCAGAGTTGTTGCGAGCGGGCGGAGCAGCCGGCAGCTGCGGGCGCTGCCGCGAGCATGCTGCGGGTGAGGGAGAGAGTGACGTCAGCGCGCACATGCGAGGGAAGCGTGCGAGGGGAGCGTGACCTACTTGGCAACGCTCCAACACCTACGGCGAGGGGAACGCGTTGCGGCGCATTCGTACGGACTTACGTAACGTACGGCGTTACACACGTGAGTCAAATAGCTGCTTCGCACCTAATATCCGTTTATAAATACGGGCCTACGGACGGAATCAGCGTGAACGGTGGATCGCACTCGTTCGACGACAATAGTCATGTTTAATTCCAATGGCAGATCGAGAGCACTCGGCCGGGTCGCGAACGGAGCGCGTAGATCCGAATGGTATTCCTCTCGCCAAATCGGCGATTGGAACGCGTGTACCTCGACGGGAGTAGTTGATACACGGAAACCCAGCTAGCGGGCGCGAGACGGTGACAGGAGGCGCGTAGCGTTTTTTCGGCTCGTCCATTGCTACCTGCGAATGTGAACAACGCGCCGTGACGGAATGAAAGGCGGGCGCACAGAATACGTCACGCGAACTTCCTGTCATACTTCTTGCTCCACGGAGAAATCCGTAATCTACGGTTGCTCTCAATCTGCCATTGGAATGTGACTGCTCCACTAAGGGCAGAAAAAGTTGATATGGATCTGCCATTGGAATTCGGCATAAGTTTTGTGAATAGATCGGCGCGGTGGAATGCAGTGCCACGGCCGCTCGACGGAAAACGCTTTCTCTTTCAGCGGCCACGACAGTGCAATCATTGGTGTCATCTGTTTGAAGCTGCCGCCGGGTTTGCGGCCGCGTTAGCCCGAGGGATAAGCTTTGATCGTTTAGTGAGCGAAGCGGCCCGCGCTACACGCGCGCAGTTTTGCTCAACGGATTCGTCGCCGCCGTTGTCGTCTTCGCCCAGTATTTTATGTGGCCTCGTTCACCTGAGGGTGCATGAGGTCTGGCGAAAAGAAGCACATGGTTAACACTACGGTTCTCTGACGGCTGCTAACAATTTAGTGTCTTTGGAAAGCAAACGGAAACGAAAACGTGTCAAGCGAAGCGCCAAAGCACCGCGTATACTATGGTGCCTTGGCGCCGCCTCCGTTGTCTGCTCCCGTATCCCGTCAAGTTTGCTGCTGTGGCCGTTTTGGCGCTGGAGGCAGCGCGCGACTGTGACGGCTCATAACGTCTGAACGGTGCCTATAAGCCGTGGCGGAAGCCTCGAGAAAGCGCCATTTGCAGAGTTCCTTTGTGACGACAGGAATTGGACACTCCCATATATATTGCAACACACGCTCCTTTCTGTGTTTAATGATGCCGGCCTGTTGCTCGTATGTTAGCCGCCCGGAGCTTTTCAATGATCGAACATTCATCCCGAACTAAATCAGGGTCGAAGGGACAGTAGAGCCAGGTCTTTACTTCAAGCCTTCGGTAGGGACAAAGAAGCGCTGATCGTAGACGCGGCAGAATGCGCGGATTGACGTGCCTTCGCAGTGGCAGTCCTAAGTGGCTCATGTAGTGTACGCGGCAGAAACCCGGAGGTAGCCGAAGAAGTGGCATATAGCCCTAGCCATCGTTCGCCCCAGTTTCCGTTATATTCTAAGTGCCTCGCAGACGGCGGTCAGAAATTATGCACAAGGCAGAATTTCGGCATAGGCCGCGGATATCCTCCAACGCCAACGCGAAGTATATAACCTCCCAAGAGACGTAAGAACGACACATTATATGGTTCCCCGCTCACATGTCCCCCCCCACATCCCCGCACCCAACCGCAATGGGGAGATCAATCGCGTAGCGCGAGTTCTTACGTTCCGCACCCGCGTAGAACGATCCTAAAAAAAGGATAGAGTGACCTGGTACTGTGACATAACAATATTTTATAACACTCCAGGCGTATTTATCCACCGCCAACGCCCCAAGCTCGACAGATCCGAAGCGGTAGACTTGGAAGGCAATTACAAACCCAGACCTTCGCCAACCCCGTTCATCTCAGGGGGGATATACCCAGACATCTATCCAGATGATACCTGGAAATTATGCAGCTGGACTCATGCAGCGCTTAGGCACATTATCTGCGAATGTGCGATTATAGGCGAAGAAAATGCACTCTCCCCAGATGAAGCTGCGACGCGGTGGAAGGGCGCGCTGCGCAGATCCAACCTCCAGGTTCAACTGTGGGCCATCCAGCAAGCCCTTGAGGCAGCGAGGAGACAGGGTCTCCGGTCCTCCTCGCGGGCGGCCTAGGCCCAGGCGACAAATTTGCCGGAGTTCTTAATAAAGTTGTTACCATCACAACCTACTGCACGTGCAGATACTGCCTTGCGCAGTCCGCCCCAGAATGTCGGGGAGCGTTCTAGATTGTTTTAAGATCATCTCATGGGCTTCAGCGCGCGAACACGAACAGCTGAGTTTTACTCGAACAAACGTGGCCATCAATGACAAAGCTCCAATGTTCGATACTGCATGTATAAATGCCTACGCTCCTTGCCGTTGATCAGTTTCTCGGCGGCCTACGTTCTCTTCGGCGCTATCACTGTACGTACAGCGTGCATTGCTTGCTTCCAGTTTGACCTTCCGTTTCCCGGCCACAAGTGCCGCCAAAACAAGAATTGCGTATGTGTGAATTATGCTGGAGTCTTCGTCAGCGTCACGGTCCCGTGACAAGATTAGATGAGATAAAGAGCAGACTTCCGTCTTCTCACGCTTCATCAAGTCTGCTCACTAGTATCCTGGCCAACTATGGGGGGCGCAAGTGAAAGCCGGCTCTTACGTACTGGCCATTTTCAATCAATCGACATACCCATGAAACCGTTCTTTCGTGTTGTGTTTTATATTTCCTTAGCACTTTTCCCACATGAACGTAGGGGAAACGAATGGATTGCGGGGTCTAGCAATTTTGCCGCATGCTACATAATTATCCGAGTTCTGCGGAACATTTCTGTGCATGGTGCTGCGTCTGGTGCCTGTCATGTGCTTTGTCAGCCTACACCTGGTACCGTTGTGATCAGTCCTGATAATTCATACTCGTCATTTCTCATATGGCACGGTAATATCACATTTTTCCACTTGACTACTCACCGAACATGGCGCCTGTACAGGGCTTTTTTCCGAAGCAGATTTAAGCGCTACGGTGCTCTTTGATAGAGTGCTTGACTGACCATGCAGGGTGCATTGGTTCGCTCGCGGGTCGATACCTTATTTTATTATTTCAGTCCATCTCGATTATATGCTCACGGGCAATGCAGCCGACGCAGCATTTTCTGCTACTCAAGCTCTATAAGGACATCCCGGCAATATGCAGTTTAATTTCTCAACCTGCCTTCGTGCAGTGATAAATTTTGTCCCTAGAGTAAAAACAGACTACAACAAGCACGTTAACACTTCCAAATATATTCTTGTAGTAATTTGATTTCATCTTTGTTGTGCTTTTCGGATTCGTACATTTCCAGCGCTAGTATAGGGATGGTTCTAGAAATTATAGGTATCGTCAAATGCTATCCGTGGAGCATAGCGCCCATTGGATAGATTTACTTCAGAAAACGAGTGAATTGTTCTGCAATAAAACCAACCACTTGAAGAGGAACGCCGTAAGCATGCAACGTGTTCACAAGGTCGATCAGTTCTTGTCGGCACCTTACAGGAAGCATTTGTGATACGGCGTGCAAAAAGTCATTCTAGAAAACGTTACTTGAAGAGAGAGAAAAACTGGCAGATCCCACGTACTGTGGGAATCGGTGTAATTCGAAGCAGCCAGCAAGGAGCGAATCATGCTGTACATAGCATACATGTAATGATTTACATGTTAGGACCTCTCATTTATGTTCGTATGCACTAACGTCGCGCAATACCAATTTTGGTGTATATGAAGCTAGTGAACTGGACGGAAGTGAACCATGAGCGTGGCATGTAAATCACGTCGTATATGAGAAGGATGTCGTAACTTTCATGTTACCACCTGCCCTTTGTGTTCGTCATACAGTCACGTCTCGCAATAAACATTTTGGTGTATATCAAGCTAGCGGACTGGACGCAAACGCACCATGAGCGTCACATGGAAATTGCGTTTTAGATGACACGCGTGCCATAATTTTCATGTTACCACCCGCCACTTATGTTCGTCATACAGTCACATCACGCAATACCAAATTTGGTGTATATCAAGCTAGTGAAACGGCCACGAGCGCGCCATCAGCGTGGCGTGCAAGTGATGTTGCGCATGACATGTCATGATTTCCATATTACCACTTGTCGTTAACGCTCGTCATACAGTCACGTCACTCAGTGCCAAATTTGGTGTATATCAAGCTAGCGAAACGGCCGCGAGCGTGCCATGAGCGTGGCATGCAAGTCATGTTGCACATGACATGTGATGATTTCCATATTACCACTTCTCATTTATGCTCTTGACGCAGTCACGTCTCAAATTTCTCAGTACCAAACTCAGTACCAAATTTGGTGCATATCAAGCTAGTGAAACGGCCTCGAGCGTGCCATGAGCGCGGAATGCAAGTCATGCTGCGCGTGACATGTCAAGATTTCCATATGACCACCTGGCAGTTATGTTCGTAACACAGCCACGTTACGCAGTACAAAATGTGGTGTATATCAAGCTAGCGAAACGGCCGTCAGCGCACAATGAGCGTGCCATGTAAATCATGTCGTACATGACATGCACCTCATGATTTTCACATTACCACCTGTGATTTATGTCCGACGTGCATAAATGTCTCATCATACCAATTTTTGGATATATTAAGCTAAGGAAACAGGCGCAGGAGCACCAAAGGCGATCTCGTGTAAATTATACCGTTCATAATAAGTTAGCCATGATTTTCATGATATGGCCAGTCAATCATGTTCGTCATACAGTCTTGTTATGGCATACCAATTTTGGCATAAATCCCAATAATGATACGGTCGAGAGAGCACAAAGTCGTAGGCGCCTAGCTAGCTAGCTAGCTAGCTAGATAGATAGATAGATAGATAGATAGATAGATAGATAGATAGATAGATAGATAGATAGATAGATAGATAGATAGATAGATAGATAGATAGATAGATAGATAGATAGATAGATAGATAGATAGATAGATAGATAGATAGATAGATAGATAGATAGATAGATAGATAGATAGATACGCTAAAAGTCGTCAAAGCTCGCTAAGAAATGCTTCGCATTTAAAAGCAGTGATCAACGGTTGCTTTCGAGATATCAGTGCCATTATTATGGAATCGGTCAAGTTCCGCCAGTGGTTCATTCCTTCCGGTACTCACCAATAAATTCCGCATTAATAGCTAAAGGCGTGCTGTACTATGAGCTACAGAGGAATTGAATATTGAAAGAAGAGGGCTTCGCAGGAATATTTTATTGCGATAGAAATTACATGCAAACTCTAGGCGGATTTTTACCGTCGCCGTTGGCTGTCGCCGTCATGTGCCGGATGTGTATAGATATGCTTACACATGTCCCAACTTGTCAGTTCTTCCTCATGCGTCTCGTACCACGCGCGTGCTGTACCCCTTAGGTAAAATATGATGTTTGCCAGCATAAGTGTCTCGTCCCACCTGTAATGCTTGCTGACGCGCTCGTACAAGACGAGCCATTCCTCGACGTCAGGTTTATCGGTGCCGCAAAAAGTACCAGGATCGAGAAGGTGTGAAGGGATCACAGGGGATGGAGTTGGGGCCGACTGCGAAGACTGCGAAGACTGCGCGCCGTCTTCAGGCATCGTGGCTGGACGAAGGTGGCGGCCGCTACGGAGATCCAGAGCCGGGCTGTTGTAAGACCCGCAACCTCCACCAAAGATGTTACGGGGAGTATTTATTTAGATGTCGTCAATCAGTAACTGATCGAGATGACACTGCACAGAGGGCACAGAATCACAAATCCACCAAGCAGCCCAGACTCAGCCCCACAACACGAACGTTGTCGTCTTCTTCCATTCGGTGCCATTTCAGCGGCTGTGCCGGAGTAGCATTTCCATACCCGTGACAATATATATAAAGAAGGCACAAAGAAGTTCCGAAGCACGCTACTGGGGATTCAAAACAGCGACTCCTCGCTCCAAAACGTACCGCCTTAGACAACTATACCACGCGCCATGCTCGCCCCAATACATTAACGGCAAGCTTATTATATACACCATTTACCGCTGGCGGTACGCAAATCTCGGAGGAGTTTGAGGGTGTGTACTATCACGCAACGCTCGTACAATTTCACTGAATTGGGAAACTGCCCGTGAGACGCGCACAAGAAAGTGGCCCCTTTGTGTACCTACTCGTGATGTGGAAAGACAAAAAAGAACGCCTGAAACACCTTAGGTCAGACGCCAACCACGTGGCAGGAAGCGCAGAGGGGCCACTCCACGCACCGCAGTTTAAAAGAAAAAACAAAGATCTAAGAGCGTCGGGTTCTGCATTGTCGACACTTTCAGCGTGTTGCTCAAATACTAAGACTTAACACCTGTGACAATCGTTAGTTCACGCTTGGCCTGTGTATGCCCGCGCGTTCTTGTCGAGCGTCCGTCTTTGTGCTTCAGCGGCAAGCTACAAGTATGTGTGGGATTCAAATTTCTTGAATAGCATTAATTGCTTCACCCTGGCGGCAAAACTGAGACTTTTTTTGTATCCCTAGGTTTTAATGTATTTGTACAAGAAGCGGAACACTCCGAGGTGCTATGAAGATATTGGCTGTTTCTATTACGAGTATAGACTGGGCCTGGACTTGGGTGCACCTGACACACCAGAAGAAGTCGGTACAGCTATAACTTTATACGGCTCCGAGTTTAATTACTCCATCAAATTGAACAAAAGTGTGTGGATACAAAAGTATGTTGTAAATTGGCAAATCGAGTTGCAAAAGCCACTTTTTGCTATAATACATGGATTTAACTTCAACGATGAACACAGGTGGATGGAAGAGATGCGGGATGCGTTGATGCAAAAGGTGAGTGGCATCGGCTTGCATAAGTTATACGTGCAGAAGTTTTACTGGATACTCTGTGTGCGTGCTCCGTGTAAAGGCCTACTCCATGCACGTTTAAACACAAAATACTAGGCGTAGCCTAATTGGCGGCATGAGGCTTTGTGCCACTGAGCTTGGATGATTTCGATAGTTGGCATAGTGTAACAATGAACAGAATGATTCTCCGAGAATTGCTGTCTGCGCCATTTCTACGCCGGCATTGCTATATATATATATATATATATATATATATATATATATATATATATATATATATATATATATATATATATATATATATATATATATATATATATATTGTTAAGGCGTTTATTTGCCGGTACTCAGAGATACTGCGTAATGGCGACAGTCACGGCCAGGCACGAACTCTCAGCGCGAGCGGCGTCCTTTTTGCAGATGACCCACTAGAAGGCTCTCAAGAGTGCAACCCATTTCTAGGTTCCAATGCATCGCTACAATTACCCCGGGGACGAAAAGGGAGCCGCCGGGCGACCTTAACAGCTTGTCACTACGAGCGGGTCATAGTAGGTCTTCAGGCGCTCCACGTTGACAATGTGGCGCCCTCGACGGCGCATGTCCGAAGATTGTTCGATGGGTTCGATCAGGTAGTTGACCGCAGATGTGCGCTCGATGACACGGTAGGGGCCTTCGTATCTCGGCAGTAGTTTTGAAGAGAGGCCAGCTGCGGAGGTAGGGACCGAGAGCCATACGAGCGCCCCAGGGAGGAACGTGGGCTCAGGAAGTGGCGGAACCATCACGAATACCCTTCTGCCGCTCTTACTCATTCGTCGTAAAGGTCTTGGCGAGCTCGCGACACTCTTCAGCAAGCCTGGCTGTGTCAGAAATAGGGGCACACTCAGATGGGTCCGGCGTGTACGGGAGTATCGTGTCGATGGTGTGCGACGGGTGCCGTCCGTATAGCAAGAAGAAGGGTGAAAAACCAGTAGTGCTCTGAGGGGCGGTATTGTAAGCGTAGGTGATGAAGGGCAGTATAGCATCCCAATTCGTGTGGTCGGCGGCGACGTACATCGAAAGCATGTCGCCGAGGGTGTGGTTAAAGCGTTCGGTGAGGCCATTCGTCTGCGGGTGGTAAGCAGCAGTTTTGCGGTGGACAGAATGGCACTCCGTGAGGATGGCTTCGACGACTTCCGACAGGAAGACACGGCCTCGATCGCTGAGCAGCTCCTGGGGTGGACCGTGACGCAGTATGAATCGGTGCAGCAGGAAGGAGGCAACATCGCGCGCAGTAGCCGCAGGGAGGGCGGCGGTTTCGGCGTATCGTGTTAGATGGTCTACGGCGACGATGGCCCAGCGGTTACCAGCCGACGTCAGAGGAAGTGGTCCATACAAATCGATACCCACGCGCCCAAAGGGACAGTCAGGGCAAGGTAACGGTTGTAGACCGGCTGGGGGCATGTGTGTTGACGGTTTGCGGCGTTGGCAATCGAGGCAGGAGCGAACGAACTTCTGCACGTAGCGGTACATCCCTCGCCAGAAGTAGCGTTGGTCGAATGCGGTGGTAAGTTTTGGACACCCCAGAGTGCGCGCATTGCGGATCAGAGTGGAATGACTCGCATATTTCCGAGCGCAGACTGCTGGGTATCACGAGTAGCTACTGCCGGCCGTCGGCGTTGTAATTGCGTCGATGCAGCCAGGCCGTCACGTATGGCGAAATGGTGAGCTTGACGACGCAAGGCGCGAGTGGATGGTGTTGCAGACGGATCAGAGAGCAAGTCGATCAGCGGGGCGATACAATTATCCTTGCGCTGTTCGGTAGCGATGACGTGAACATCGACGACAGAAACAGCAATGGAAGATACTGAGCAGGGGGCTTTGTCGTCAGGCAGAGGGGGAGTGCGAGAGGGCGTCGGCGTCAGCATGCTTGCGTCCGTTGCGGTACAGCACGCAGATGTCGTAGTCTTGCAGGCGAAGAGCGCAGCGGGCGAGACGGCCTGAGGGATCCTTCAATGACGACAGCCAGCATAGTGCGGGATGGTCGGTGACGACATCAAATGGGCGACCATACAAATAGGGTCGAAACTTTGTAAGGGCCCAGACGATCGCCAGGAACTCTTTTTCCGTGACGGTGTAATTTGTCTCGGCTCTCGTGAGCGTACGGCTTGCGTATGCCACGACATATTCGGGCAATCCGGGTTTGCGCTGCGCCAGGACAGCGCCGAGGCCTATACCGCTGGCGTCTGTGTGCACCTCCGTTGGGGCCGTAGGGTCGTAGTGGCGTAGTATGGGCAGGAGACGTCAACAAATGGCGGAGCTTGGCGAACGCGGTCATCGCACTCGGATGACCACGAATTAAGGGGCCCGTTACTTCCAAGGAGCTTCGTCAGTGGTGATATGATCGTCGCAAAGTTTCGTATGAATCGTCGAAAGTATGAGCACAGGCCTACGAAACTGCGCAGTTCTTTAACGGACGCAGGTTTGGGAAACTCGGCCACGGCCCGAAGCTTGGCCGGATAGGGAAGAATTGTGTCCTTGGAACACGACGTAACCTAGGATTGTGAGTTGCCGTGCTGCAAATCGACACTTCTTGAGATTTAGTTGGAGGCCGGCGTTGCTCACACGTGTGAAAACTTCTTTCAGACGTTGGAGATGCGTGGAGAAATCCGGAGCGAAAACAACGACGTCGTCCAGGTAACACAAGCACGTTTGCCATTTCAAGTTGCGCAGAACGGTGTCCATCATGCGCTCGAAGGTCGCGGGCGCATAACACAGACCAAACGGCATGACGTTGAACTCGCACAAGCCGTCGGGAGTGACAAAGGCTGTCTTCGGTGGAGCGTCGTCAGCCATGGGTACTTGCCAGTACCCCGAGCGCAAATCCAGAGAAGAAAAGAATTCGGCTCCGTGGAGGCTGCAATCGCGTCGTCGATGCGCGGTAGTGGATAAACATCCTTGCGAGTGATCTTATTGAGCCGTCGGTAGTCGACACAGAACCGCACAGAACCGTCCTTCTTCGCAACGAGAACAACAGGAGACGCCAATGGGCTGTCCGAAGGCCGAATTACGTCGCGTTGGAGCATATCGTCTACTTGCTCATTAATTACCCGACGTTCGGCAGGCGACACGCGATATGGACGTTGCCGTAAGGGTGGTTGGGCGCCAGTGTCGATGCGATGTGTAACAGCGGACGTGCGACCGAGAGAAGTTTGCCCGACATCGAAAGAAGATCGAAATTCTCGCAATAGGCCCAGAAGCTGCGAACGCTGGACCGACGTAAGGTTATCAGCGATGGAGTTGCCAAATACATCAGCAGATGACGGATCAGACGTGGAAACAGCACTGATGGTACGGAAACTGGGACAGTGCGAGTCACCGGGTACGTCCAGGACTTGTGCGTCGTCGACGGGTTCCACTCTGCCGAGACATTCCCCTCGAACCAACGTAACAATGTGCGGGAATGGGTTGGTCACAAAAATAGCGGTGTTGCCCTGAGGTAATTGCACGGTCGCGAAAGGTACCAGCAACCCTTTCTTACTGCAACCACGGTCAGATGGCGAAAGGAGTGCAACTGTGTCGGAGAGACCGGCGCAGTAGACCGACACAGCCGTTGACGAGCTTGGAGGCACTGTCGTATCGTCTTTGAAGGATCTTGCTCAGTGCCGAGGGACTATCTACTGGCGTCAAATGTGCGAACGGTGAGAGTTCAATTTCGGCGGAGGCACAATGAATGACGGCGTCGTGGCGGGAGAGAAAGTCCCATCCCAGGATGACGTCGTGGGAGCATGCAGTAATGATGATGAACTCGACGACATATAAAACGTCCTGAATGACGATGCAAGCTGTGCACACTGCTGTAGGATGAATACTCTGCGAACTAGCGGTACGGAGGGACATCCCAGAAAGTGGCGTCGTCACTTTTCGGAGTAAGCGGCAAAGTTTTGCGTCCATAACGGATACGGCAGCTCCAGTATCGATAAGGGCAGATGCGCGAACACCGTCCACAAACACGTCAACGACATTCGATGGATTTCTCTGAGGGCTTTCACAGTTCGATAGCGTCGCAGCCCTTGCCTCGTGGACTGCGACGACTAGTTTTCCTGCTCCTGAGCGGCCGAACTTGGCCGCATGGGTGACAGGGATCGGCGTCGTGGAGACGTGGACCTGCGAGGAGATAGAGCTGGGCGCGACGTCGGTGGCATAGGCGGGGGGTGGGTCGTGAAAGGGACGGCTCAGCGGGCCAGCGACAGTTGACGTGACAGGAGGCGGCTGCACGAGAAAGCAGTAACGTGCCACGTGACCGGCGTATCCGCATGCAAAGCAGATGGGCCGGTTCTCGGGTGTGCGCCATCTGTTCGCCGGGGTAGGTCGCGCCCATGTCCCAAGACCTGACGGACGGAATGGCGGCTGGAATGACTGGATGGTGGGCTGAAGTCGAGGCCTAGGGACGACGTCAGCATACGTAGCCTGCACACCCGCTTCGGTGGACGGAGGTCTAGCGGCGGCTTCGGCGTAAGTCACAGGTGCGGCCGCCAGAAGTACTTGAGGCGGCCTGGCGACAACTTGAGCGTAACTCTGGGGCGCAGGAACCGGAGGTTGTTGGTGGTACGCTGGTATGACCTCCGAAATTTCCTGCTCAATCGCTCGGCGGAGGGGAGGAAGGAATATATATATATATATATATATATATATATATATATATATATATATATATATATATATATATATATATATATATATATATATATATATATATATATATATATATATATATATATATATATGTATATATATATATATATATACACATTGCTAGATAGTCATGGAATGTGTATCTTCATATCACGCATCTAATATTCACATCATTTGACATGTCAAACCTATAATAAAATAAGTTTCAGTGAAGAATAACTAGTAAACTTAGGCGACAAAATGGCATTCTTTAAAACAGCGAAAAATAACACTTTTGCTTTGTGTAGCCGCTTTCACTCTCATTATCGTTGGCGATGAGCATTTCAGTATCTTTACGTTATGCCATGTAGCTAATCGTATTGCCCTCGAAAAAACATTCCAATGAGCTGTATGAAAGCTCCAGTGCGGGATATGGACATCAGACTCTGGAGTATTACAGGGACGTAGTGCCACCTGTCGGAGCAGTTTTGGGTAGTGCAAAGTCCGACTCTCTTGTGCAGTTTGCTGTGCAGCCAGGTGCAACTAGCGAGTGCCAAACAACAATTGAGCTAAATATTAGGTGTCTTGGCGCATTGAACACTCAGAAAAAAAGCTACGAATTTCTCTCCGCTAGTCGGACGCGCAAGCGAACCGCCATGAAGTGCTTGCAAGAACGACGGCGAAAACAAGAGCAGACGCAACAGCTCCGCGCGCTACGAAGAAAGGCTTTAGTCGACGCTACTGTTCAGTTGTGAATTGCCACGGACGTAAAGGACTTCAGTTTTACCAATTTCCGTAGCTGTTGCACGAAGCAAAACGGCGAGAGCGCTGGATACGGGCCGTTGCGAACCTGTCGGGTAAGCGAATTATTTGCGTTCTCCACAGCCGGTCGCATGAGAAAGTGTGATAATGTGGGTCTCCTGCTATTGTTTTGAGCAGCCTTGACGTAGATCCGTGGTAACCTTGACTATGAAGCTCAGCAGAGCTTCAGACCACGGTGCGCGCCATAGAGCAGTTAAATGCTGACTGGTGAAGCGCGCGATTTGTCATCGCGCACTCCGCGACCGCCCATAATCTGAACTGGTCGTCACCACACAGCATCGCGCACGTAGGCATTGAAGAGCCAAAGTCCCGGCTTTAACTAGCAAATGCTAAAAAGCGCGTCATACAAGTAAAACGCGAAATGTTGGTCGTGACCACCGTCAGGTTTTTCTTGCCCGTGGTCTCCGCAACTGCCGGAGCTATCTCGGAGGCCACGATTTTGCCTTTCGTTGTACACTGAGAAAGTGGACACGCACGTATCCCCATTTGCAGTATATACAAACGTAAGACAACCGTCAAAAGAACATGCGAAGATGCGTGATAAAACTAGTTCAACGCGCAGGAAGCGAGAGATGGATGGAGAATGCAACTGCAAAGGCGAAAATCGCAGGGGCCATTCATGCCTATAATAAAGCGAGCTCCGCACCACTGATATTAAAAAACACTGCTCGTGTATGTACTTCATCACTTTGTATATGCCCAAATTCAAGGCATTTAGGCGTTACAGAACGCACGTCGGAGTGCCTCGAACTCGATGTCATGCGATGCTCCCTTGCACTTGCGAGTTGCAGCACGCCGAAATAACTGATACATCTTTTGCACTGTACCCGGAGTTCACTTTGATGAACGTCCTACTTTTCTGAAGCGAGGGTAGATTGACGGAAGAAGCTTTCCAGGTCCTTGATTTTCAGGAAACCGCGCCTCAACACCAACGAAAGATGGGGGTTCTATGGTGGTCTATGCACATTTGCTTGCGGACGGCTCTCTTTGCACTACCCAGTTATAGCCAGGGCGGCGATGTGAGCGCTGGTGGCGACGTTTTTCCCAGCTCCGCCTGGGCAGAGTCTGACGTCTTAGTTCGCTCTTCGCGCTCACGCTTGCTGCCATGACCCCGAGGAGAGTGCTTATTTGTGTATATATTTAGGCGATTCGCTGTTCACGTATTTTCCTGTGCCAAAACAAGTGTCCATTAGTTATGATCTCCTTGTTGAAATAACCATAGACATTATCACCACGAGCTAGTATTTAACATGAAGGCGGGCAATATTTTACTTCCAAATAATGCTCTCGCAGCTCTTACTGACACCAAAGCATACCTCGAAAAAATTGTGACAAAAAGCAAACTGGTTTATGTTATCATCTGACTGTTTACGTCGTTACATTACAATCTGTTTTGGCGGGCTCTTGAACAAGTCAACAGGGTGTGAAGCCATCTTTTTGAGCCTCTTTGCTGAATGCTGTTGCAGTGGTCTTGCCAAAGATTATGTACCAGATGAATGTTCTTTCTTTATGTTTTATTCAATGTTTTGTTGTCACACCTAGGTTAAGTGCAACGTCTTAATTGTTACGTGGCTAAACGGAGCTCGTATTCCTGACTACACCAGAGCCGCTTCAAACACAGCTATGGTGGGTGCTGTGCTCTCCCTGCTGCTTCAAGCCATGATTTCGACGTCACACGGAAGGTTGTCTGCAGAAAATATCCACGTCATCGGTTTCAGCTTGGGTGGACAAGCTGCTGGCTTTTGCGGTCGTCACTTCTACAACAATACACTGAAAAAAATTGGACGAATCACAGGTAACTATTTCAACAGAAGCAGCACGCGCGCGCACACACACACACACACACACACACACACACACACACGCACGCACGCACGCACGCAGACACACACACACACACACACACACACACACACACACACACACACACACACACACACACACACACACACACACACACGCACACACACACACACGCACGCATGCACGCACGCGAACACACACACACGCACAAGCACACACACACACACACACGGACATCATAATATACAGTCAGACCTCGGGAATATCAATCTCGTGGATTCACCAAACACAATCGTATCATCCGAAATTCGTATCACCACGAAATATGGAAAATTAGTAGGCGACAAAAGAAAACTGGCGTACATTTTCATTTATAGTTTCTCAGGAGCGCAGCAACGTCACAAACAGATCTGAATGATTGCCAGTGAAGATTTTATACGTCTATGATCACACATGCACTCGTAAATATACGGCCCGTCCGTGCGCATGTGTATTTATTTAACCAGGTGTGTTGTGACCAGCAACAGCTAGAAGCCATTTCCTGATCTTTGTAAGCTTTTTCGCAAGACACTAGAGTACTGCGGCGAAAGTCACTTAAAGAGTGCTTTGCACGCGATAGATGAAGGCGAGAAAATTTTAGAACCGCCATCCTTTGTTGTTATTTTCTAGTCGCGGTGTTGTTGGGGATGTTTTTCGGGAAATTGGCGGTCTTGCATACACAATAGACAATGGTCACTGCAGGTCTATTCTGACCACGGTTTAAGAAAAGTATTTTTCTTCCACCCTGATTCTGAAGAACTGGCGGTGCGGCGCGCATGCCCATGCTTGGGCTCCGACGCCCTCTTGTCGTGTCTTCTGCGACAGCACGGGCAGCACCTGTTCGCAGCTGCAGCGTACGTTCGTATCAGTTCAAAAATCAGTTCGCAACAATCGTACTCCGTTGCATTTCAGGCCATTTATGGGATTTGGCCGGGACCAAAGAAATATTTGTAGCACCCCGAAATTCGTATGAGCCGTGATCGTATCACCGATGTTTTACTGTATATGAAACGTCTTGAAGGGAATATGTGTAGCTGTGTTGGCCCAGTATTCGTGAGCAATACCATAGGATGGTTCCAGCGCAGCCATGCTTGTCTCCTGGATGACGCACGGCTGTCGCAGCGCCTGAGTCACCGCTATATTTCGCAGTCCACACGTTGGTATCAGAGGATTCATACGACACCGAAATTAGGGTAGGCATAACAATAGGCCATCAATTAGTTCTCCTAGAATTTACAACGACGTTCAAATACTCGTCAGTGCCGTAGATTGCAAAATTGGCCGCACTACAGTTAACTATTATAAATACATTCCAATGTGTGGACGTCGCTCAGCTAAGAAGGTTCGTCCTTTGCAAAATGCTCAGTGGTGAAATAATGATACTGGCATAAACATGTGCGTGAGCTGTAACTTTCTAAAAACTGCTGAAAACTTGTCGGACGCTTCAAAGAACCTGGCGACACTTTTTCAGCATGGTCAGAAAACACTGACGATTGATAGTCAGGGCTCCTGAGAACCCGTAAACTAAAAAGTGACAGCGCCGCACGCGGCCTCTAAGACCTTATGCAAAATCTGCTGCCACCTAGTGGCGGCCGTACGCGTTTCCGCCATGTTGAAGGCTAGGCGCTCTTCGCATGTGCACACACGGAGCGTACGTGTCGACGTGTGGCGGCTGATAGGAGCGGTAACTCCGAGATATTTTCGTGTGCCGTGTTGCTCAGATGGAGGAAATTGGGATGCTGAAGAAAGGTTTGCAGGAAAACTAACCTCCATGTTATCAGATCTCCTCGCGACAGACGACAAGCCGCAGATCGTTCCGTTGCTGTGGCTGCTGCCTACGATTGACGCCGTGTTTACGTTCGCCGTTCTTAATAGAGGCGGTATGCGACAGCATCGACACTCGTCAGAGAACACTCTTTGGTGTCATGCCGGAACGAGACAGTATTGGCGTCCGCCGCGGTGGAGCAGTGGTTAGGGTGCTCGGCTGCTGACCCGAAGGTTGCGGGTTCGATCCCGGCCGCGGCGGTCGCATTTCGATGGAGGCGAAATGGTTGAGGCCCGTGTACTGTGCGATGTCAGTGCACGTTAAAGAACACCAGATGGTCAAAATTTCCGGAGCCCTCCACTACGGCGTCTCTCATAATCATATCTTGGTTTTGGGACGTTAAACCCCATATCTTATGAGACAGTATTGGCACCAAGTGCTCTCAGGCACAGACAAACCGGCTTCGTGTACGAGCCTCAGGCGCTTAGCCGTGTCCCCGATAAGGGAGTCAGAAAGAAGCGCCTTCTCTTTCCTCTCCTCTAATAAATCGCTTCAAAACTGCATCGATCGCGGCAACTCGGGCATGCCTGCGCTGCTGTTGACACCTATACTGGGTTTATTACATTGCGATAACATATATTGTTAGACGGCTACTCGTGCGCGGAATCAACTTTCAGCGAACGGACCGATTGTGCTGGAGCCAGTGGCGTAGGCAGAAATTTGTTCCGGGGGGGGGGGGGGGGGGAGGGGGGGACGCATTTCATTTAACTTGGGGTCCGGGCAGGTAAGTGTGGTCGACGGCAGAATTTTTTTTTTTTGGGGGGGGGGGAGGCACGGGCCCGGTGTGCCACCTCCTGGCTACGACATTGGCTGGAGCGTGTTTGTAGTTTGTTTTCGATTGGGGAGTTTCCCAAGGTAGCATTTGGTGGGATGATTTGCGCGCATATTGTCTTATCTATGCGTATATTTTCAAGCATTTCGTCTGCTATCACTGCCAATAAAAACAGAGGTGCAGCCGGGATGGCGTGGCCGTACCCCCTTGCTTTTATTTTTTTTATTTATACCCCAAGAATAGCACATATCAGGTTCTCACAGAAGCTGATCCCCCCCTCCGGAAAATCCCGCATCCACAGTTATGAAATGTTAACAGATGCTTGTGTGCAGCACTTTACGTATGAAACTTTGAAGAAAGCCTGTTCCGGCAGATGCGCTACATTCGACCGTGGGTGCTCTACCATTGGTTACGCGCTGAGGTAGTTTCGCAAGCGTTTAGTCGGCGACGCAATACTGTCTTGCTGGAACGGGTTGAAATTGTAAAGCATCAGCAGGCCCCGAAAGCGACGATGGGAACACGGATATTCTTGCCGTATTGTGTTATTCATGCGCACATGTCGGAAGGATATTCAATAAAACACCAACTAACCACCACTTACTTCTTGGAGCAACTAACACTTTTCATGTTGATTTTTCACGTGCGTGAGAGGCGGAAATTTTAACGCGATAGCGTTAAAGAGCTCGTTTCGCAGAAATTCCGGCGTCGGTGTCGGCGTCGTTGGTTGTGAGCGAAAAATCATCACCATGTCCGTGACCGAAAAATCGAGAAAGATGCAAATAAAATAAATAATAAAAAATTCCGGGTCCGAGTGAGGATCGAACCCAGGCCGTCTGCGTGGCAAGCAGGTGTTCTACCAGACAGCCACCCTTCTTTTTTTTCTCTTACATGGTATTTATTACAAATGAGGTTCATGTATACACATAGCGTCCAAAAAACTTAAGGCTTCCTCCACAAATGTACAATAGGCATTACAAAACAAATTTCCCGCAACACCTTGTTCTAAAAGGGTATTTGAGCAGTGCATTCTATGAACTGTGGATACCAGTCCGGCCGAAACTGTAGTTCTTCATAGAAGTCTTTTAGCTGTACAGTCATTTGCACGAAATGTGACCGCGAAGACACCATTGATTCCGCATGCCTGTCTAACATGCGAGTTTTCCATAAACTGTGCATGCCCATTAACAACAGCATGTCGACTGGCATAGCATTGGGTTTAGCATTGGGTTTGGGTGGTACCAGATAACGTATGGTGTGAGAATTTAAATCAAGTTGTTTTTTAAAAGCCCTCTGCAGGACGTCCCAAAAAGAGGATGGCGTCCTTACAACTAATGAAACAATGTTCTATTGTTTCTGGAACTTCACAGAGGCGGCAATTAATTGAGGATACAAAGATACCTTTGGTGCTTAACCAGGTTTTTACAGGCAGTGTTTCTGTGTGCACTTTGTAGAAAAATGTCTTCGTTATTGGTGAAATAGGCATTTTCTTCACACGTACTAGCACGTCATGACCAGACAATCCAGCATATAGTGAGCGGTACAGTGGGGCCGGAAATAACATATCTAATAGATCGTTATACAGATCTTTTTCTTGCGCTAGAGAACAAATAATCATTGGAGAATCTTGCTGTGAGAAAGCGCACTGATTCGTATACTTCACGCATGAAACCTTGCAAATAGGGAGGCGATACAATATTAGTAGATACCACTAAATTTGGTAAAACATCGGCTAAATTCACTTGCAAGAAAGTTCGAAGCAGCGGATGGGCACAGTCGCGAAAATAGAAAAAACGTGATACCAGCTGTCTAATAAAGAGGTGAACCAACCCGAGACCACCTGCGCAAACTGGTCTAAAAAACATTGTCACGCCTCATTGGTTCATAGGTTGACGACCAAATGAAGGTAGCAAATATTCGGTGAAACTTCTGAATGTAAACCCTGGAACAATAAATTATTTGCAGTACGTAGAATATTTTTGTTGCCAGAAACAGATTGCATGCCTTAGCTCTGCCAAAGATAGAGAGGTTATGCGGAATAAACGTCTGGGCATAACGCTTTAGGGTGGGTACACGTTCTTTCCAGTAATGTGCGCTTGATCTGTATGCATCTAAAGGAACGCCTAGGTATTTTGGTGGCACACAAGACCATTCAATACCCTCGAAATGGGTTGGTTTATAGGTCCATGGGCCAAACCACAGTCCCAAACTTTTTGCAAAGTTCATTCGTGCCCCTGAAATTGTTCCGAATTCCTGGATTGTTGACACCACCGTTTTTATACTGGAAAGATCTGTGCAAAAGAACGCTAGGTCATCCGCATACGCCAATACTTTTACCTCATTCCCATAAACACTGAAACCGTGGACGTTGGTAGATCGAATCACGTTTAAGCACAGTGGCTCCAAGTAAAGAGCAAAAAGCATTGGCGACAACGGACAGCCTTGTTTCACAGATGAGTTAAGGAACACAGGTTTTGACAGCTGACCATTAACAATCAAACGGGTCAAACAATCATTGTAGCATAGTTTTACGCCTTTAAATATAGTGGACCCAACGTTGGCATGTTCGAGAAGAGAAAACAGAAAAGAATGACGAACCCGGTCAAACGCCTTCTGCTAAGTCTACTTGTAGCATTGCCAGTTGCTCGTGTGAGTGTGAACAATGTTCCGATACTGTGCGAGCGATGTGTATGTTCGTCTGTATTGAGCGACCTTTTAGACCGCAAGTCTGATGGGCACCAATAAGAATCGACATTGCAAATTGAAGTCTGTTCGAAAGCACTTTGGCAAAAATTTTATAGTCAACATTGCACAATGTAATTAGGTCTGTAGCCGTCAACATGACGGAGTTTTTCTCTGTCTGAGTATTTTGGAATTAGAACGGTGTGGCTTTTAGTAAAAGATCGAGGAAGCGTCTCCAGATCAAAACTCTGCTTAAAAATGTCGAGCAGTACAGGACACAGTAATGATTTAAATGTTTTATAAAACTCGCCCGACAATCCATCAGGTCCTGGCGTTTTTGACAATGGTAATTGTGCAATGGCAAGATCTATTTCTTGTATAGTGATTGGCCCACTAATAGATTCACATTCCTCGTCAGTTAGAGGAGTCACAAATGACAAGAACTGCGCTACCAGATCTTCGTTTTCGTTTTCAGAAGAGGCGCTGAACAATTCTTTGTAATAATTTTCAAATTCTGACATGATTTCACCTGAATTAGTGACCAATAACCCTTTCGAATAAAGATCTGGTATAAATTTGGCTTTTGCGTTGCGGTGTTCATCGAGCAACGCTTGACGTGTGGGTTCCTCTGAATGCAAAGTACGGGTATTGCGTGATCGAACACGGGCACCTCTGTAACGCAAAGCGTCGTACCTCTGCAGTGCGTTCTTGGCATTAGCAATTTCGTCTGTATAAGAACCAGGCGCCTCACACTCAAATTCATAGAGGTTATGAAGATTTTGCTTTAGCATCTTTTGTTCTAATTTTCTGTAAAAGCCCCTCACAGATCCCATTTCTATAGCTATTGCCCGAACTTCTTGTTTGAAAAAATTCCCAAGAGGCAAACAAAGGCATGTCAGCCGACAAACAGCTCCTCAGTGCTACGCGGACGCGAGCAGTGAACTCCTGGTCGCTCACAATTGAGGAGTTAAGTTTCCAGAGTGCCCACTGTGGTCTGAAGTGAGATCGAGTGTTGCTACCTATCTGCCCCACAACAATGCAGTGATCTGAGAAGGAAATAGGTTCTGTTTTGCACGACACGTCACGGGAAATAAGAGGTGCTGAAACGTAAATGCGATCAAGTCGTGTATGGGTACTTCCTTGTGCGTGTGTATACGAGGGCAGGCTATTTAGCGTTCCTATATCTACTAGTCCCGCCTTTTTCAACTATAAGTGACAGCACTTCAGCACTCCTGTCACTGCGGCTAAGCCCGGTACGATCAGATGGATTACACACACAGTTGAAATCGCCCATGAGCACAATGTTACGGTCAGGATCTAAAGAGGTAGCTAAACTTTCAAACAAATCACTGCGCCGTGGTGCATCACTAAATGCATATACGTTGATTAGGCGCCATGGCAAGCCGTACAATATAAAATCACATTGTATCAACCGCCCCTCTGCGTCAACACTATATGCTACAGAATAATACGGTAAACTCTTCCTCAGAAACAAAAGGCAGCCCGCCGAAAGGCCCACAGCGTGCGACACAAACACATCAAATACAGAGAGATATGGCCGCAAGGCCCTCTCTGTATCCACTTCACTCTCGATCTTCGTTTCTTGAACGGCGACGAAATCAAGGTGTCGGCTGAACAGCAACCGGCGGAGCTGCGGCTGTTTCTGCTTGGACCGAAGTCCACACACGTTTACCGTTGCAAAAGTGACTTTCTGAGGCAGCGCCATGGCGTCTAACTTCTTATCAGAGTTGCATACGCTGGTCTGGTGGAGAAGGGATGCGTGAAGGCTCCCCGTCACCAGTGCCCGGCCTCCTTGATCTTGAGCGTCTGCACTTTCCTGTTGGCTTTGATGGCTTGCGACGACGCGACTGTGGAGGGTAGACCACCGAGTCACTTTCCTCGCTCGTGTCGGGGTTTGGCGATGCTGGGCGTTTACTTATGGAAGCGTCACGGGATCCTCGCGCATCGTTGGTAGTCATCTTCTCATCTGGTACTTGTACATCAGGACTACAGCCAAGGCTTTCTTTCCGAGTGCCCGCAGATTCAGATGCAAGAACCAACAGCCACCCTTCCGCTTGGAATTACCTTGAAAATAACTTTCTGAGCTTGGAAATGCAGTGAAAATAACCTTCATGCTTTACAAACACACGCGTCTGGTATACAGGCGTCACAATACAATATGTTATATCGCAGTAATATTGCGTGGTACAAGCGTAAATTCTCATCAGGCGTCAGAACATGTGAATATCATGAGGACATCGTGGTTCAAAGCCAGCCACCCATTACAAAAGGCACACACGTTACTGGGCCTTAAGACCACGTAGTGGGTACATAGCAAGTTCGAACAGATTTCCCGCTCATAATTGCTCGTGGTGTAAAGCATGCTACCCATTACATAGTATGCACTATGTGATTGAAGTACGCACTAGGTACAGGATATCGCTATCGCGTTCAACTCTTAAAGGCGAAGCTTAAGGGTCCCCCCAATTTTTTTACATTTTAATCGTGCGATAATACAGAACATACGTCGGTAACTACAGCAGCGAAATATTTTTTGTTTCAAAAATGTAAAAAAGGGTACATAGCTTTATTTAATATTAAATACCCTTAACATCAGGTCGACGTAGACTGTCCCTTGTGAAATACGCTTTCAAATAGATCAGCAGCACATGTTTACCGTCATCGCTGTGCCTCGCCGTGTCGCGCGCTAAAGCCTCCTACCAACCATCCTACTCTACGCTCATGATATTCACATAGCTACCAACTCTTCATTCGCTACACTTAAAACAGAGAGACAAAATTTATAACCTAGCGCATGGCTTTATCCTCAACGACGACAGGCTTACATGTGACTCGGTGATAAACTTGTAGTTTCTTCTCGTTGTGACGCAGTTCTTAACACGTAATCATTGTCAACGTATAACTGGGAAATGCTGGAAACGTGTACAGACCCTTACACACTCATGTGACGTTTTTGTGCCCCGATTGCCCACTATCAAAGCAGATACAAGCAAGAAGCTATAGCAGCGACAGCAAAATGATTCGGACACAAGCCTACAACATGGCGCCGAATCGGTAGCTTCGAGAAACCTCCGACAGATGACAGCAATTTTGCATAAGGTCTATTTTTCAAGTAATTCTCAGTCAGATAGAAATTACTCGCTCTTCTTTCGAGCATTGATGCCATGTACCCGACTGACCACGCCATGAACCCAAAGTCCACGGCCCTTGACTGATTTGAGCATCGTGAGCAGCATAGTTACCACGACCACCGCAAGATGACACCGCATGCCCGCGCGCTCGCTTGCGATCACGCTTAAGCCACGTGTTTTGATGAAAAAAAGAAAAGAAAGTGATCAAGGTGATGACGCGCGCTGACGAACGAACACATCTTCTTGACCCCTTGTCATCCGCCTGCCCAATCAGCGTGCTCACTGGTGCGCATAGAGACAGAAAGCGCTCACAGTGAGCGACAACCCCTGTAACCTCGCTAGTGCTTGACGGATTCAAAAATTTTGTCGCGGTGCATTTTTTCAAGCAATAAGCTCTTTTACTGAAGCTATTCGATGACTGATTGGAAAAGTGTTGCATGGGCCCTTTAACATCAAATGTTCTTTCGCCAGAAAAGTTCAGCTGCAGACGAAGACTACCCGCGGTGCATGGCGAACTGGCCTGGCTGTAGGCGTGTGCTTGCGTTCTCAGGCGGAGTTGAGGGGGGGAAGGGGAGGGGGAGTGCCAGTTTTACTGGAGCCTCCATTGCCGTAAATAACCTCAGTTGCTATAACCCAGCACATAAAGCGATGATGGGACAAGTACGACTGAGTCAAGTTATGGGTTGACTTGACGCCCCCTTAGGTGATTTGGAAAGCAGCAGACCCTCCGCCCCCCCTCCCCCCCCCCCTTTGTACTGTAGCGAGAGATGGAGACGTGAGACGACGTCGTGAAGGCGGCCGACGAGGCCGTGCCGAAGTCTCGCCACTTTATTGGGGATCTGCCAAGCGGAGCGGCGGCGGCTGCCTGCGTCCAAACCGCCAGGCGCGTGAACTCGTTCTATCTGCCTCGTGCCTCGAGCTATCGCATGAGCTGCGCGAGAGGCGCGGCGCGGTGGCTAGTAAAATGATGATGATGATGAAGGGCGATGATGATGACGCTACAGAATACTCCCCCCCGCAGAAGTGAACCCGAAATGAAAATGATGAGAGCGTATATACAAGTGTTAAGGTCGCGAAACGAAAGGGTCCACGGGCAGTCCAGGTCGTCAACGTTAAGGGACTATCAGTAACCAGTAGGACTCTGGCGGGCGGCTCTGGGAATGGCGCTGCGGACGAGGGTCGTGGCGAAGGCAAGCTGTTGGAAGGAGCTGTTGATGTCGAGGACCTAGGTGTCGTAGCCGGACGAAGAAAACCTGCTGGGCACGGCATGAGGCCAATCGACGAAGATGACCGTTATGCGCACTTCTGTGCAGGTGAGTCGAGCAGACAATGGCATGAAGGCGGGGCACCTGAAGGACGGTAGAGTCAAATGAACGTTGAAGTCTTCGTCGTCCTAAACCCAAGCGCCACGGAGTATGTTTAACGTGCGCCGGATGCGTATGGGAGTGGTTCCTACGATTGCGCAGCGTGAGCTGCACTGGATGGTGGGAACAACACCGGGGTGGGCGGGCGACACAGGTGGTGTGGCGATGGTGCTGGTGACGTCGTTTCGGTGATGCAGGAGAGCGCGTGTGCGGAGCGGCCGATCGTCGAAGGGCGCGTCCTCCGGGTCACCACTGTAGCGAGAGATGGAGACGTGAGACGACGTCGTGAAGGCGGCCGACGAGGCCGTGCCGAAGTCTCGCCACTTTATTGGGGATCTGCCAAGCGGAGCGGCGGCGGCTGCCTGCGTCCAAACCGCCAGGCGCGTGAACTCGTTCTATCTGCCTCGTGCCTCGAGCTATCGCATGAGCTGCGCGAGAGGCGCGGCGCGGGGGCTAGTAAAATGATGATGAAGATGAAGGGCGATGATGATGACGCTACAGTACACACCTGTGGTCATCGCTGTGTCCTCCTGGCAAGAATCGTCACGGCAAACATCAGAATAGTTCTTTTCTCCTGAAAAAATGTTTCAGAAACCACTGAAGTGTGAACCATATAGCATTAAATATCGCTTGTGACAGTGGCGGTTCCACGTTGAAGCGCGATCACATTCAATTTCAAAGCCAGCCCCAAGTGTTCGCAGCCGCGACATCGCAATTGAACCGCGACGCTTGTCCTGGAGTCTTGGGTACGAAAGTGTACCGAACAATGGGTTCATTGGGGTATCACACTGTTTGAAAGAAAGCAAAGTTTGTAGCGTTAGCTACACTGGCCTAGCGAAGCCCGTTTCGCGCGCCTCCTATTCATCTATTCAAGCAACAAATTACACAGGTGGCGCACCGGAGCCGGCACCTCCCGCGCGCTCCGCCGCCGCAGCGCGCTACTAACCGCCGCCGGTCTGCGCATTCCAGAGGAGTGACGTCGTAGCCGTGGTAAAAGCACTGGCGCCGGCGCGCGCGTAGCTATTCTCCTTCGCTGTGCAGTCGCCGTCTGAAACTGCGCTGGAGCTGCTGCGCTTCTGACTGGCGTTTGTCAGTGCGTTATAGCCAAGCAGAAGGAGAGCGCAAATGCTCGTCAACGGCGCAGATGAGCGGAGAAGCTTGACTCATCGGATCCCGAAGCAGTTTCCTGGCAATTAGCGGTTGAGCGTAGGAAGAATGAACTACTCCTCTTTACAGAGATTGGAGTTGCCACGCGATCACAAGCTGTCACGATCCCCGAGTTTAGCAAGGTTGCTTATGCTAGTCGTGTTGATGCTACCAGAAGCTCGGGAGTCTGCATCTATGTCAGTAATGGGATTGCTGCCAGTGAACTGCCAAACGTAGCGGTGCCCAAGGGTGAAGCCTGTGCCGTTCAGCTTGACGAAAGTGGTGTGATAATGGAAGCCGTGTATGTGTCACTGAACAATTTCGTTGAAGACACTATATACGTAGTGGCTACTTCTACACCTAGTCGTGCACCAAGTGTGTGGTGACTGGTGACTTCAATCGTGCTCCAGACTCTCTTTGTGTTGCTTTGAAGGAGACGTTTAACCTCGACTTAGCCAGTCTTCCAACTGCACAGACGACCCAACGGGGAAGCGCCATTGATCTTGTCTATCAGAGACAGACAATTCCAAATACTGTGTTGGGGCCATAGAGACGCCAACGTGTTACTTCAATCATCACTGAGCCGTCTTTGTGGCTATGTAGAAGCAACCTGACGTTGAGCAAAAATAAATAAACATGTGCCACATAATACGTATACCGTGTGTGTGTCATTGGAGCAGCAGTAAGCATGATAATCAAGCTAATCCTAGACAATCTAGACAATCAGGAAAGCAAGGAATAATCAGCTGAACCTTTGCTAACGCTACGTATATCCTGGCATAGCCGAGCTAAGCCACTACAACATTTTAAGGCGAAAGCCTTTAATGTCTCATGCTCACGTCCGTCCGGTTTCCGTCCGGCGTTCGGCGTCCGTCCGTGCAGTGTCCGTCCGTCCGTCCGTCCGTCCGTCCGTCCGTCCGTCTGTCCGTCCGTCTGTCCGTCCGTCCGTCCGTCCGTCCGTCCGTCCGTCCGTCCGTCCGTCTCTCCGTCCGTCTGTTCGTCCGTCCGTCCGTCTCTCCGTCCGTCTGTCTGTCCGTCTGTCCGAGCTCTGGCACGGAGCCAGATGGCCGCCGGGTGCGCAAACGGACGCTGGTCGCGTCGGACTCTACAGCGCTCGCGCTTTACTTGCGTAGCGTCTCTGTGCCCAGCGTTTGCAATCATTCTGACCGACGCCGTCTCAATGGACACAGGCGTTCACGGAATACACTTTCGAATTTACAAAGGGTCCGTCAATTTAAGCACTGGAACGCGGATGGCGTTTGCACTATGCGCAAAGCGCGAGAATATAGTAACGCATGCGAACAGAGGAAGATTAGTCTCGCTGCGATTGGCGGCAAAAAAATTAAAAAAGAAAACACGCACACATTCGGTTTGCGTGTTATCCCACTGAGAGTGTAAAAGATAAAAGACATGGCATAGTCAGTGGAATGGCCACACGGTTTCGCCGAACACACTTTGGAATGTACAAAGTGTCCTTCAATTTTTTTGGGCAAGTTGGTGGTCCATTATGTTTCACCAGCGCAAGGAAGGACAAAGCACAAGGAAGAACCGCTCGTCAGCGCTCGTCTGTGGTTCTTCCTTGTCCTTTGTCCTTCCTTCCTTGCGCTGGTGTCACATAGTTTGAAAGAAGTCACAGACGGCCATTGGTTCGTAAATTGGAAGCCAAATCACTTCCCTGCCCTCTTCGGCACGCGAGCGGGAGGATGACATGACGCATACGCATGAACACGTCATGCGCACGCAAGGTCACGAGGGTATGACGTGCCCGAACCAGCCCAAGCCCCAGAGACGCTAGCGGTGTGGTGGCGGCGTTCTCTGCGCTTCGTCTCTGCAAGCTATGCCGAATGCGCCTCGCCGATCACTTGGGTTTCAACCTATTACTGAGCATGAAAGCTGCGACATTTATACGCACGCGAGACTAGCGGTGTGCCGCATGAACATTTAGTTAGATGCGGGAGGATAAATGAGCCTAATGAGCGCTGGAACGTGGTAGAAAATTAGCTTCGTTTTACGGGATGGCCTCTGCACAATGCGCAAAGCGCGATAACGCGAACTCATGCGAAACAGAGGTAGATTAGTCTCGCATCTCGCTGCGATTCGCAGTAAAAGTTAAAAAAGAACACGCACACATTCCGTTTGTGTGTTTTATTATTGCTCTCAAGTTTTATTAATCTATTCAAGCAACAAATTACACATGCACCACGTCGTGTAAAATAATTATCGAAGTGCCACATTGCAGAGCACAATCGTCTACGTAGAGGAACGACGTCACAGCACTACCGTCTACGTAAGGCCATTCCATCGTGTACGTCATACCCTCATTCTCTGGGCGTACGCCCGCCAGAGGAAAGGCAAGCAGCGTTCAGCTTGAAATTTGACCCATTTCCGCGGCGCGTAGCGTTGCAAATTTAGGTGTATGCATTGCGCTCGTCATCTCAAAATTGTCAAACCTGGTGATGATGATGAGAACATTTTCATTTAAATGCAAAGAAAACGGGGAGGGTCCCTACTCCGGGACACCTATGACATCCTCTGCGACAGCCCAGGACCGCTGAACGAGCGCCCAACAGACCTCGGGAGCGCCGTCGCCAAGGGTGCCATCACACTGCTCTGGGGTGTGATTATACTGGTGCACTGAAGGTGCACTGAAGGATTGGTGGGATAGGAGGGAAGTAGGCAGCGGTGCACTTTATGGTGATGTGAAATGTTGTAGGGATAGCGCCAAATCCTGGACAGGCGTCGGTATACCGAGTCGGGTAGATTTTATGCATGAAAGGCAGATTTGGGAAAGTTCGGGTCTGCAGCCGGTGAAGTGCGACGGCCTCCTGGTGAGGTGCCCTTTAAACAGCTGATACGTTTTAGCTCGCCGTTGTTCCGTGGCCGCTAAACAGAAATGAATGATCACCATGATGAAACGACGTGCTCTCTTCGACCTCTTCTTCCTCTTCGTTCTCTTCATAATCTGCTTCGTTCCAAGAACACGTGCAACGATTTGTTTTGCCGTGGGGTGCAATAATTTTGAAGGGCTACTTAGTTATATTATACAGGGTGTTTCAAGAAATGTGTCCACTATTTTTAAAAAATCAGGAAAATGCGGTATTTGCTCGCTGTCTTCACAATTGTTTTTTCTGTAGCGGCAGGCATCTTAACCCTTTCAGCCCTGGATTTTTTATTTTGATCGGAGACTTTATTTGTGCGTGTTTTCATAATAGTTAGTAGCTCAGAAGACCACAACCGAAAAATTGAGGCAGTGGTGCAATTATTTATGGATTAATTAACATGGGATCAAATTAGGTCATCAGGGCTCAGTGCTTGTGAAGTGAGAAAAATGGCTTCTTTATTCGTGCTACTGACTAGAGTAGACAAAATGTGAACTAACGTCATATTTTTCAGTGTGATACTCATTAAAACAGCTTCGCTACGTCGTCCCGAAAATGGCGCTTACCCGCCTGAGCTTCCGCGCCTCAGCTTCACACGAGACTTGGGTCAAGCTTCTTCTTCTTTGTGGTCCCCAGCTTCGCAAACATGCCGCAATATTGGTGTCAATCGCAGTGGGGATGATTGAAGAAGTATTCCCCCAAGAATGAGCAGTTTTGGTTTCATTTCCGAGGTGCTAGGAGAAATCTTGTGTGGTGGTGTCAATTGACACCGCCAGGGCCGAAAGGGTTAAGATGGTTGAAGACATGATTTGAGGCAGTAATTAAGAAAGCTATTTTAATTAACTTTGTAATTAGAGCAGTTAAGTTGTTAAAGGGGTGGTGCCATCAAATTTTGAGGCTATAACAAGCTTGTTGTGGGTTTCCTCTGTATGGAAGGACACTCCACATGAAGGGTCGGACGCAGCAAACGTTTAGAATATATTTTAATTCACTTCCAAAGTGTACCTAAATGCTCATTCTCCCGATCGATGCCCATCGCTAGCGCATCAAAACTGACGTAGCTCTATGGGAAGGACAACGAAAGTTGTAGTGACGTCACACCATATCTTTAGTGACGTGTGTCCTCGGGACCTCTGTTACCTCCAGAACGTACGTACCGGCAAAGCATCGGTTGCTACATCACTTGCCGAGTTTCGATCGCTTCCTAGCGAAGTGCTGCGCATCTTCGCGCGAGCCTTGTATGGTCACGTGACCAAGCCTACTACACTTCTACGTCACTGCCCAACTTGGTGCCCAGAAACCGAAACCGAAAGTTGTCCGCATAAATAAGGCGATATTAAATTACTTAGCGAGAATACGTGAATCTTAGTGCGTGTATCATGCTTCCTAGAGCTATAAGAAACGCTTGCAGCGAAGAACACGCTAGCCACAAATTTGGTGGCACCACCCCTTTAAGTACAATGGGAGAATTGAAGTCCTTCATGCGAAGAACTCATTTCAGCTTTGAGATTTCGAAAAAGCGGCCTCTAGGAATAATTGCGGAGTAATGAAGTTCTCCCAAATTCAATGGCGAAACCGAAACCGAGACGCGGAAGAGCGCAACTGCCACATTCGTCTGAGACGTGCAGAATGAGTGAACGTCATTATGTCAACCATCAACCGACTTCTCGGTGTGAGTGTGTGGGCTGCGCTTGCAGTAGTAGCGCGCATGACGCACATACTCGTACGTTAACGAACGGGGAAGAACTGCACCTCTGTAACCGTTCTCTTGAACAGTGACGTCATTCTAGCCGTCTGCTTGTTGCGCTCATCGGGGCTTGGGTTTCGGTTTCGCCATTGAATTTGCCTGAATTTCATTACGCCACAATAATTAAGAGAGGCCGCTTTTTCGAAATTTCAAAGCTGAAATGTGTTCTTCGCATGAAAGACTTCAATACTCCCCATTGGACTTAACCACCTAACTCTGCTAATTAAAAAAGTTAATTAATCTACCTTTCTTAATTACTGTCCCAAATCATGTCTTCAACCATCTTAAGATGCCTGCCGCTACAGAAAAAGCAATTGTGAAGACAGCGAGCAAATACCGCATTTTGCTGATTTTTTAACAATAGTGGACACATTTTTTTGAAACACCCTGTATAACTATAACTATATATCCTATATAGTTATAGGATATATAGTTAAATTATTATGTTTTCTACCCATGCCTAAGTTCATTTTCTCATAATTCTTAGGGATCATGCAGCGCATACTCTCTCCTTGCGATATATGTATATATGTATGTATAAACTTTTCTTCCAGGTCTCGACCCTGCTGGCCCTTTGTTTGAAGACACTAGGGTGGCCTTGTCGAGTAGCGATGCGCAGTTTGTCGACGTCATACACACTAACGCCGGAAAGATTAACGAATACAGGTTTGGGATGATAGGCCGAGCAGGACATGTAGATTTCTACCCAAACGGCGGAAAAAGTCAACCAGGCTGCAAGAGTAAGAAACGTGCTTCTTATCCATTTGACGATCTTCCATTACCAATCATTCAGCTCTTGGACAACCATACTTAAGTACACTCATTAGATAGCATGCATGTAGAGGCACAACATAGGTTCATAGCAGCCTATTGACGAGCCCTTATGCTACTTACATGAGCTTCATGTTATTGAACATTGTTACCCTACAGTAACGTTAAATTCTGATGTCGGAGCCGGAACAACATGGCACGCAGCACAGTTTTGCTGCTCTGAGTCATAAAGCTGAAGTTCTGAGAGGGGCAATGACTGGAACCTAGACATCGTTGCTGAAACCGCACGTTACAAGCGGTTATTCACCAGAATATGCTGATTGTATTCGGTGGTTGGGTTTCAGCTCCTTTGCACAAGCAGCAGGGGCTGGATGCCGATTGTGGATCAGGGAGTGTTGCTCAACGCCGGTGACGGGTGCTCGGCCGGCTGCTCCCAATCCGCCACAGGAATTATAAATGAGTTTGGAAGAATACTACTCTAATTTCATGGCACGCGGATCTCGGACTACTTAAAATCACTGTTACATGGTCTTGCTTCTCGTTTTCCCAGTGTTTTAATCGCGGCTATGAACTAATTCAGCCCCATGTGCTATGCATAATTCAGTGGTCGAAACATAGGCTACTCAATGCAAACGCTCGTTGTTCGAAAATGCGTGCACCATGCAGTGCAACATGGGAAGAATGAATAAAATATTTCCGGATAGAGAAACTGAAATATTTATGCTATGGTTCTCTAGCACATGTATTGGTTTATTACTGTTTTCCTGCGAGCGTTCCTCGAGTTCGCTGCTCCTGCATACATCGCCGCCCTACAGATGTATATTTCGGCTTTGTGCTCCCGCCTCTGCAGACAAGATGCTCTCTTGCCAATCTACTGTCTCATTTTTGCTACAATCTTTACTTACACTTTGCCAGCTATAAGGCTCAGAGCCGTGCCCCTATGACAAGAGACAGAAAATAGCGACTTCTCATTTATTTTTGTTGCCATTACCACTATAGATATGCTTAGTTCTACTTCATGTAATCACAAACGTACGTTTCTTAACAAGTCATTTCGTTTTTTTTAAATATTTTGCACTTTACGAAGAAAGCTATGTGAACACTTTTTTTCTGCCATTCTTTATTCGTTGGCTGGTCGCATAAGAACTCATGCAACCGCATGGCAACACAGCTCTTCTCCAGATAGCTAGGTGCATCGCTGTTGCCAATCGCGTTGTATTGTCGTGAGTGTGTAGCAATTCTGGAATGGTCATTGCTTCACAACGCTGAAGTCATCTGGCGGAGCTTTTACTGATTGGAGTGATATTTCCATGAAACGGTCTTTTTTACACCCTTTTATACTACATGAAAAAGATGGAAGCTGTCGCAGATTCATGCCAGACAACACAAATCTATCAGACAAAAACTAATGCACCAGGCGACTTTTCTCAGTCTTCTCAAGAGCTACTTCTGTAGCACGTACATATAAAAATGTCTCGGGCAGTAGCGATAACACATTTCGTAGAAAAAAGCTTAGAGGATGCCTATGCTTATATTAAAATTAAACTGACATTATTAATATGTAACTTACACTTCTGAACACAAGTATCCCTAATGCAAAAACGGCAGTTGCCATAAAAGACCAACTAGCTTTCTCATTGGTGATCTGTCGCGCTTTTTATCGTAGGACCAGCGTACGATTTTCCGTCCAATGCGACTTGCTGCTCCGTATGATCGGAAGTTCGGCATACGGGATTTCGAGCCACATGGAACGAACGAGCGATCAGTGCGTAGGCTCCGCCCACGTCCAATGCCATGGCATGTGCCCTCGGTAGTCTTCGTATTTACGTCAAGAATGACAACAGAAACAACTTGGAACAGCTTTACTAGAATATAGACAATAAAAATTACACCATCTCCCGCTGAAGGGAACCATGTGTAGATGTGAAGCTGCGGGCGCTAACGCTTACACTGGCGGAGGGGTTGACGCTGGCGCTCATCGCAGCGTTGCGCAGGAGAGAACACTGGGGAGGCGCAAAGCACGCAGTGATGGAGCGGTGTTTCCTACTGGAACATGCCAATCGCTGCTTATGGGCAATGAGAGACAGAAGACTCCGACTGGATACAGAGACCCGCAGTCCGCTTTTAGTTAATGCGCACGCTGCGAATTTTTATTGTTCAACAACGCACAGTAGAAATCTCCCACCGGCACCACATTGCAGGTCAAGATCCAGTGCCATATATACGGGGTGGCCAGTGAACGGTTGTGCAGCGCGAGCAGTCGGTTTTTTCAACCAAGAAACTCGCTAGCAGACGCTGCCTGGGTCCGCGTCGCGAGCCGAGAGAGAGGGGGGGGAGTGTAGGAGAGGAGAGAGAGAGGGGGGGACGCGCATACGCAGTGGGAGTGTGGACGCCGCGGGCAGGGATGCCTAGAGGAGAGAGAGAGGGGGGAGAGGATGTTTTTATTAGTTTTTTGAAAGGGTTTGCGCATGCGCAGTAAGGGTGGTCACGCGGCACACCACCACCACCACCGGATTAAGCTTCGCCATAAGATGCTTCACATCTAAAATTAGTAGCGCATGCTCTATCGGGAAAATTGGGTCAAGCAACCTTGCCGCTTGCGTGCCTGACCGACATCGTGAAACTATCAAATGAAACAATGAAAACCAACAATAAAATCTGGCAACGTGAAATTACAAGTGACATCGATAAAAGATCACATAGCCTTATCAGAAGCGTCTGATCGCCGACAAGCCCAGGATTGATGGGCATCAATCATTGGAAAAAGAAGTATCGAAATCCGCATACAAGTACGCATATGACCGACGCCCCTTCGCAGGCCACATTTATGTACGCCGGCATCTCTGGTCACTCGCCGGCGCCTGGTATTTTGCGTACTATGCCGCCGCCATCAAGGCCTTTAACTCATTCAAGGTTCACTTAAATTATGCTTTCGCGGGCGAAAAACATTATATATCAGCCCGCCATCAATCACGACTCCGATTGGCAGGTCTGGGAAGGCGGACACCGTCGCAGACGCTGTATGCTGTCGAATGCGACCACTTTATAGAGCGCAAATTTTGTACTATTGTAGTAGTTTTACTATTATGACATGCGTCAAGACACGCCGTTGGTTTTCACGACACCTTCAATGCGAAAATCAGTGTTGCATTGGAGCGCAGTGAACCGGTTCGCCCTAGATGACCGGTGTCGCTGTTTATCGAACTGTTGTGGCATCGCTGCTTGCGGTTACGATAGTGCATTCGAAACGGGTGCTGCTTTTAAGAATTCGAGCATTTCAAGCACCCCTGTAATAAATTAGGAACTAAATCGTGTCAGAAACAAATTGCAGACAGCGATTTTCGAGCCGCCTAGAGCGGCAATAACGCCACATTCCTCGAAACTTTACCCTCCTTGGCCACGGTGACAAAAGCCACAGAATACGAGAAAACTTTATCGAACTGGCGAATAAGGAGAGGGATACATGGGCGCCATTGGGGGCATGGCGTCACATGTCTCCCACGATGCCATTGGCTGCAACTCCTCGAAGACACCATCCTACGACGCAAAAATCTTCTAGATATGGCGTTCAGGTACGACAAAATGTCAACATTACATCTGCTGCACCACAGCGTGAGATATCAGATAGATACAAAAGCACACCTTGCGTCTCGCACTTGGCGGCGTGCATGATTGATAGGCTTGATGCTCTATACTGCTATTCATTTCTTATCCGTAGTAAATTTGATAAGTTCATTGTCCGCGCGGTGCAGTGTTTAAATTCAATGCGTCACACCGTATGGTCCTGCGCAAAGGGTTCTGTAAGTGGTAAGACTAATAATGTGAATGCTTCAATTCTTTTCTTCCATGCAGATGATGTTGACCTGGGTTGCAGTCATTCGAGAGCAATCGAATTATTCATTGAATCGCTGACGTCAGACTGCCCGTTCACAGCATATCCTTGTGGAAGTGACTGGACACATCTCGTGAGGAGAGGGAAAGATGAGGATTTTTGGTGCTCTCAGAAGATGGGCTATAGCAGTAATACTCAAAAAGGACGTGGGCAGTTTTATTTGCACACAAACGAAAAAAAACCTTACTGCATCAGAGCAACCGACATTTTAACAAAGGATTCATGAGAAAGAGAGATTCACCTATTCCACCTCAGTAATACTGCAAGACTCTCATTCTCTGAAGGCGCCTTTATTTTTCCGTAAACTGCATTGCCTAGTACTTGCTGGCGAGAAAATTTAGCAAGCACTGGAAGAAAAATACGCCGCGCACTAAGCGCGATGCTTCGATAAGCAAATGGTAACGTCATTGTGGGAAACATCGTATCGAAATGTTGACAAGCAATTAAGTGATATTAACGCGGTAAACGTGTTTATAGTAAGCTCTCCGCGAGCGCTTCATTGTTGTTGAGAAGTTCAAAAAACGCTACTAAAATGCCCGTATGTCGCAAAAGCGACAAAAGCTAGTCAAACTTGTCCACCCCACGTTGTTGTTTTCTGACTATCTGCTTTTAATAAGTGAACTTGAGGGACCGCCTACAACAATGTACCACTGATTATTTAAAGAGCAGATTTTATTCTTTTTTGCCAAAAAATCGCGCTTTGAAGCCCTTTTTTTAATAAATATAAAGAATTCGACATTAAATTTCATCTTGAAAACCTTGTCTCAAAAACTAACCCGCTCACTCAGCAACGTGCTCGTGTTGATGAAGAAAAAAAACATCGTCAGTTATGGTCATGCCTGGTGGATAATAATATCGGGTAACCACTACAGGGAGGGGGAAGAAATCGCCGAAGAGGGAATATCGCTGAACGCTACGTTTCGAAAAGAGGACAGGGCTTCTTCAGGGTAGCAACTACCTTCCTTTGAAATGCTTTTATGGACATCACTGTTACGGAAAGCAAGTGCTATCCTTGACACGTTGGCTCCCGTGATATTTCATGGTTTTGAATTTCTTTTCACTTGACACTTACATCTCGCCTTGGACCAACATGAGCACGCTGTTTCGAAAATACCTCGCGGGCACTTACGCTTTTGGTCATGTTGCCTTTATTTTGGCGAAAGCCTTAGAAGCATCATCACGCGCAAAATTGACCGTGGGCGTCGTGTCGGCTTCCCGCGTTGGCGGCGTGGGAGTCCCGCGGTGTCGGAGACAACTGCCGCGAAATATCACCTGACGACGTCACCATATGACGTCATAACGAAGTCACAGATGGGCACATTTTTTGACGTCATTATGATGTCATCATGACGTCACTTTGTCGTGACGCGAGGTCACATGACGTGATCGCGTCACACTGCGAACGGGTTTGAGTGTTTTAGGGAGTTTTGGGCTCGTGTCGCAGCGTGCATCCTAACGGTACTACGCAGAACCCCCTATAAAAGGAGGTTTTAGGGGTGTTTCCCCTAAAACCTCCTTTGTTTCCCGGCCACAAGTTCGGCCAAATAAAGAGTTCCGTATTTCCTAGTTCTGCTGGAGTCTTCTTCACCGTCACGACCACGTGAGTATACACTGCTGCTATTCCTTTGTTATTTGTCGTTTCTATGTTCATCCATTGCCGAAAATTAATTGTGGTTCACCTGTTATGCAAGACCAACTAGCCAAATTCACGTTTCAGCGAGAAAACTATTGCAAGCTAACCAGCAGAGCAAACCCTGCACACAGTACTTCGAGCTCTATAGGTCAGCACGTTCCCACACACAACCAGCAATCATCGCATAGATCCTCCGTAATTATCTCCGCATTGCCACTTCTCTAGGAGCACTAGGGTCACTTCAACACATGGTAGGAAATAATTGGCAATCTCTACTGAAATTCTATGAGCCTTAAGTTACTAATGAGCTTTGTGAGGGAGACCTGAGCAGCTGAAACCTCGATGATCATAAAATGCAGGTAGCGAACACAGGGAAAGCAGTAAAAGGTCAAGTAATACTGCAAAAAAGACGCCTCTCCTTAGCTATACACCTAAAAAAAGACGTTTATTGTCAATCTGTTGACAACATAATAATATCCAAATTTCTTGAAGGTGGCATCATGCAATCGCCTTTGTAAGCACGTACATTATCATGTGGCCTATAAAGCTTCGCGCGCGTTCACTCCTGGCATTTTAAGCCTCATAAAATTAAGCCCCTTAGACCTCTTAGAATTTTAGGCAATCTCGAGACCTTCAGAGAAACTTGCGAGAACGTGAGCCTGGGCATGTTGGTATTCCATCTTAACACCTATAGCGCACAGAAGGGACAGAAACACAGAGAAACGACGTGGACGCAGCGCTACGTGGACGTAGCGCTGCGTCCACGTCGTTTCTCTGTGTTTCTGTCCCTTCTGTGCGCTATAGGTGTTAAAATTCAGAGAAACGTCTTCGGTGATGGAAGGTTGATGACACTGCCTTATAATACCCAGAAAATAGCTAGTTTAGTGCACCGCTGTAAATTTATATCGTATTTACGAGGTTTGATGCGATGCGATGCATTCGTTCGAGCTTCCCTGCAGGTCATTAATCATAATCAGCCCGACTACGCCCACTGCAGGGCAAATACCTCTCCCATGTTCCGCCAACCAACCCGGTTCTGTGCTTTCTGCTGCCACGTATACCGGCAACCTTCTTCATCTCATCTTCCCACCTAGTTTTCTGTCTGCCCCTCACGCGTTTGCCTTCTTTTGGAATCCAGCAGTTACCCTTAATGACCAGCGGTTATCCTGCCTACGTGCTACGTGCCCGGTCCATGTCTATTTCTTCTTGATTTCAACCATGATATCTGTAACATCAACTATGACAGCCTTCCAGTGCAGCGATGACGTAAAAGTAGAGCATCAGCCTCGCATGTAAAAGGTCCATGGTTCGAATCCCGGTGCCGGACAACTCCCAACCGCATTTTAAAAAAGATATCCCCGTGATGATGGAACCGGTATAACACGAAATTATAACGCGTCCTTACAGAAGTGATAACACGAAATTATAACGCGTCCTTACAGAAGTAGTCGAAT
Organism: Rhipicephalus appendiculatus; assembly: GCA_030522465.1. Taxonomy (NCBI): domain Eukaryota; kingdom Metazoa; phylum Arthropoda; class Arachnida; order Ixodida; family Ixodidae; genus Rhipicephalus; species Rhipicephalus appendiculatus. Next base: position 3,235 of record JALIZH010013250.1, on the reverse strand, counting down.
ATTTACTGTCCCAACGGCAAACGTTCATGCTGAATAATTAAACAGAACTTAGTTGCAGCTGTAGAAGTTAATGTTGGGAGCGGAATCAGAGAAAGTGGTGAGACAGCCAGAAGTTCTCAGAACTTGGGCGAACGTCGCCTACTCGCGGCATGTTAAAGGGTTATGGAACACCAAGGCCCGACTGGACGGAAACGCAACGCGCGTCGTGTCGCCGCTGTTGGCCGGGTGTGATTTTTAAGGCAACAGCCTTTAATGTCTCATGCTCACGTCCGTCCGTCCGTCCCTCCATCTGTGCCCTGGCACTGTGCCAGGTGGCCACCAGGGCGCGCCAACAGACGCCGGTCGCGCCTCGCGTCGGACTCTACAGCGCTCGCACTTTGCTTGCGTAGCGTCGCTGTGCCCAGCGTGTCCAATCATGCAAGAAGAGAGACGCGCGCATCGATTTCCATTCTGACCGACCCTGTCTCAATGGGCACTGGCGTTCACTGAACACACTTTGGAATTTACAAAGTGTTCTTCAATTTTCCTGACCTGACATGAATGGCATCTGGGTGCATGCATTCCACCAAGCAGTGTAAGTACATGCATATTCATACGTGTGCCTAAAGTGCTCAGGCGGTGCTTTGAAAACCAATAAACGGAACACGTCAGCTGTCTAGGTAGGTACAAAGTGAATGATTCAAAGCAGGGATGTCGCTCCTCCGTGGTATTCGACCATGCAGCGTATATTCGTGAAGTTAGCTTTAGTTTCATTGCTATTGTGAAAGGGTTCTTTTCATATAGATTTTGTATATATGTTGCGTTGAAGCGATAAAGCTTTGAGTTGTGAGTAAGGGCTCGTGTTGTGCGCTTTCTTGTCCTGCTACTTTTTCTCGGGGCGAGCGTAAGCGGCGAACACTGTGTGACAACCAGGCTAGGCAGGGAAGAGTCGCGTAGCTATTTTTGGTATAGATGGATGCTATGAGTGAGGCAGACGCTTGGGTATAATGTTGGTTCTAGTTCACTTTACGCTTGGGCTAAGGTTGCCACCTAGTGGTTTGTTAAGGCATCGACAAGAAAAAATTGCACTTTTTCCTATTGAAAACGGGCCGAGTGGTACGGACGCGTAGCAATGGTACGTTGAAGGAGCTAATCGTAGAGATCACGTTCTTGATGGTCTTGATGCATTACCACCCCGTCGACCAAGACCACTGTGAGAGGACAGTGTTAGATATAAAAGGCGCGTTTGTGTTGGTTTTAGAGTAAGTGACCGTGGCGCAGTGGATAGCTTGCTCGGCTGGTGCTGTCACGGACCCTGTGGTCTTAGGTTCCACATCCATTGACGCAACTTTTTTCTTTGCCTTCTGATGATGTACATATTTAGGCGTCATTTCCGTGACGAAATACGTCACTGAAGTCTTCGCGGGCCCCGGCATAAAACACTTTCGTGTTAAAAGACCTGGGGGGCGGCCGGTTGTGGGCGGTGCCACTGAGAGTTCATAATGCCGTCACGTACAACCTCGTAGTCGAGTGCGCCGAGACGTCGAAGTACCCTGTACGGTCTGAAGAATCATCGAATCACTGGAGAACACAACCGGTAATGCACTCCCTCACCAGAGCAGCATTGGCCACCCTGGTGCAGTACTTGGCCACTACCTCCCACATGAATACACCAATTAACCCTACATCTATACGTCCCCTATTTCCGGAATAGATAATCAGCTTTGACGTTTCATTTTATGACCAGTGAAACATACACGACACTTCCTGATTTTAAAATTTCTAGCTCACCTCCTCTTAATAATAAACCAGAATCTCGCGGTCTTGAGGTTCTGAATAACTACATCAAACACGGCCGTCGAACTCGAAGATCGAAAGACACCTTGCCGGTGACTTGTTCAGTTGCTACTCCCGTGGTTGCACGGCTGATGCACATCGCTCAGTCACTGACATACTAGCAATGCCCTTAAAATAAGCACGACTGATATTTTAGGTATAAGGTCACTATACCACACACTGTCTTTAAGCCACCACTATCGAGTGTCTTAGGTGACTAACGATTTTGATGTCGGAGCCGCAGTCATGTGACATTTTCATGTATGAGGCAAGTCAATGGCAGCTGAACTTCTTAATGCGACTTTTTTTCAGAAACACTGAGCATCGCTGCAAACCCTAATATAGTTTATAAAGGTCAAGAAACCCACAGTTTTCTTACCGGAAAATATGGTCACTGGCATTTTGGAACAAACGAAGAATAAGTGACAAAAAATGCGATTATTTCGGCGAGTGTATCAGAGATAAATGTTGTCTAACTCTGGAAATTGCTCTCTTTCGGTGTCCAAAAGTGCAGTGGTTTATTCCGTGGTGCTAAAAAATGATGCGAAGAAAGGCAAAACCTACAGTGTTATGAAACCACACATGCATACGAACACATGGCTTAAGCGTGATAATGTTTTTTTTTTTCTGTTGAAGCGCTGGTATAGAATAAAATAGGGAAGTAATTCCCACCATGTATTGTAGACATAACTGTCTTCATCATGAAACACCTTGGATGAGGACTGAGCTGGTAGTGTTGTGGTCATGTTTCCTATACATTGGGCAGGTTCGAAATTATACAAAGCTGATAGTCCACAAATTCGGGGTTTTAGTAATTGTAATAGACGTTTTGTTTATTAGTCGTCGTGGCTTCAAGGATGAGATATTTTAAGAAATAATGCAATAGAAACTAATGTTAAGTTGAAGATCATCAATTCGGAAGTATGCAATAAAAAATAACAGAGATGTGCGGCCAGAAAGTTGGCTGCCATCGTGGTGCACAGAAAGAACTCGCGTACCTACTCCAGACATGCACCCAGTCATACGGGACATATGCTGCAGATGAACATGCGCTCTGCCGCGAGATTGATGAGAGGATGCCGGAAGCGAAGAATGTAGCGCTCATCTCAAAGGAATCGCGGCTGATGCGCTCACTCTCCTCGTAATCCTAAACTGATCGACAGTCGACGACGTCATTAATAAATGTCGACGCTTTGAAGAAGCGAAATGTCGTCGAATTACTCCACACTTTTGGCGTCTTCCCAGAACGGTCGCAACATCTACCCGTGAGTACGTCCGTCTACCACCAGTTCTTGCTGTACACGAAAATATTGTGTGCATCATCCATCGCCACGATTTCTCTAATACAGTCCGTTGCACCTCAAGAACTGGCTAATGCAGGAATCCACACGCTTTGCCCAGTTACCAGAACCAACTACCA
>JALIZH010013249.1:0-10885 GCA_030522465.1 Rhipicephalus appendiculatus | reverse complement strand
TTGAATGTATAAATCATGCATAACGTCATTCAAATTCAGTTACTGAAGAATCAGTGTTATCATGAGCAAAATGACAACTGCTGACACAACTCCCACCCTTTCATACTCATGTGCTGTTTCATCAGGGTGTATATTTATATTTGCTTCAGTATGACAGTTACCTGTAAATTTATGGGCTGTTCAAAAAACCAGCTAGCTAACATTTTTTCAACAACACTACACTAACTAGTAATGTGGACTTGGTGCATATGGTACTCACTGATCCGTCAGGGAGGTGCACAAAGTCTGCCTCGGGCACTAGATAACAATAAAAGCAGATTTTAATCATTGTGACAATAGTGCCTGTGTACGAAGAATATAAGACAAGCTTGGCATCAAGAACATTTCAATGTAAACGTGACTTACAATTCCAAGTGCTAAACAAAAATACACAACATTGCACAGCAAGTCAGACAATATAACTTAAAATGAACTGTAGCAAGTCTATAAATCATGTTAATTCAGATGAACCTGCTCGTGATATGTCTACATTGCTACTTCCACAAAAAGGGGGTCAAAAGCAAATGGTAATACTCCAGCGCTCAAATCGTCACTGTAAAGTTCCAAAAAGCTGGGGAAAGTCTGCGCATCATCAGTTCCTTTTATCTTTTTTAATGCCACCATCATGTATACTGTATATACATACGGCAAGGCAAAGCAGGTTGCATTGCTAAGGTATATTTTGCACAAAACAGCTGCTTTACAGCAAAGCTGCCACACAGGATAATATACCTGTATATAGGATAATATACCTGTATATACAATTTTTTTTTGTATTCATAAGCCTTAATACACTTGCAAATTTAATCCAGCCCAATTGGAGCTGTCCAGAGGAATCCCAAGTAAATAAGAATTTTCATTTTCAAAAATTCACTGTTTCAGAAAAACGGAGAGAAACATACCTGTTATGCAATGAGGTTTGTCCACCTCTAAGTCATCGTCCATAAGTGGATCGTCTGTAATATCAAAGGGCATGCTAATTGAATAAAAGTAGCAACTCTGAGTTGATAAGGTTCAAAGTGAAAGAAGGTTTAACTGCCTGAAACTGCACTGAGCCGAGTAGGGACACCACAGCATAGGGTTTTTCTTTCATTGATTATGATCACCCGGCGGAGCCTTAAAATGCCCAACCACCCAGAATGTATCATGGGATGTTGGTGGAAATTAAAATGATTGAAAGTTATTCTGACCGTCATCATGCTGTTTGTAATTTAAGAAATTATAATTTGACACTGGCACAGAATGAGGCAAAAATGGTAATTTTGAACCACCTTATGAAAGGCATTGTTACTTTGTGATGGAGCAATTAACAATGGAATTGTAGTCGGCTGCTACTGCTTCATTGTCGCTAGATAGTTCTTAAAATTAGTCTTTACTGTCTCTACAGCAACAAGTGGAAAGGCAACTTTTGACAAGCCGTGGTGTCTTTTTTCATGGCAGTGCCCTTTAATGCATTTTTGTGCAAATTCAAGTTTCCAAGTAAGCACGAAGATTTCTGCAGTGTCCCTGCAAGATTCAAAAGGCCAGCGATTATTCCTACCATAAATGGGCACTGGCACTGCATGAACATTACAAAGGGCATGCCACTTGTTGCCTATAAAAAGATATTCAAAGAGTTTTGCCAAGTGATGAAATTACAGCTCCTGTGAAGTTATGGGGTGCGAAACTTTCCAATCCTATGAACTGCCATTCAAAGTGCCCCTTCCGGCAAACACAGATTGATACAAACATCTAGCTGACAACTAATTTGGTGTATTTTTAGCTTCATATGAAAGGGGCTGAGAGCACTCACGTTCTGTGCCAGTCATCACTTCAGTGGCTGCCACTGACGAGACCGCTGCTGCTTCTGGTGAGATGGCTGCTGCAGTAAAGTGGTTTCGTATTACTAAGTTAAACTTACCAAATATTGTCCAAATGGTTGCCCCACAAAGAAATTGCAAGAAATTTTCTGCTAAATCCCAGCTTTCTATGTACAGACCTTTTCTGGCAAAAGTGGAGTTCTCTGTAACGAAGTAGTTTTCAATTGTTAAAGAGTAGTCCTACATCTGCTTTGGAACCTAAAAACTTAAGAGCACTTGAAACAACTCACCTATCCTGCCATGGTTTTCTTCTCGGACTTGTGCTGCCCGTATTCCTTCTGCTATGAGACGCAAGTTTAGAAGTATTATAAAAGCTATTGATGCACAACTCATCGTAAAAACAAGTCATTGTTATGGCATATATTTGATAATTAAGAAATGATGGTTTTAGCCTTTGCACTTAAAAAGGGGAAAACTTACCTTCCATGCTACGGCCACGAGTCTGAATGGCTTCTGCTGCAATAATATATGCCAATTATATTGATATACTGAAGGCACAGCCACTAATTCCTACACTATAAACGTGTTAGTTGACAAAGCATACATTACACTTCGTGTAGTATACTTCTTTTACACACTCTTGGCAGGATAATTCATAATGTTAAAGCTGAGATTATGTTTCTTACCTTGAAATATTTTGCTTTCAAGGCAACGCTGTAATGAGTGCACTTGCTGCACCAAAATATCATTCTGTTCTTCGAGCCTCTCGGCTCTCTTTTTCCACATTTTTTTTTCTTCCACCTCTCTCCGAAGTTCTGACCGTGCCACTAGTGACTCGTCACCGTCTGATGACGATGCATCACTGTTACAGCGTCGTTTCTTCGGGCTCTGAAAATTGTAATTAAAACATTATCAAGAGGAAATTAATACAATGTACAGATGACACACTTACAGGGCTTCGGCGGCTTGGCTGGTTACAAGAATCACCCCTGGCTTTTTTCTGCGCATCCGACACATGCTTGGCAAGGAGTTTTGAATATGTGTTTGATTTTGCGCGCAATTGCGCATTCTTGCGCTTTTGTGATGCCTAGTAAAAGGCAAAAAAAAACGTGTTGGTAAAACAGTTCACAAGACAATGCCTATAAATCTACATGTCAAGTCTATGTCAGGGTGGCTGCATACCTCCTTATGGTCGTGTTTCTTGCTGGTGCTTGGCTTATCGTCATCGGAATTCGTATCCATCTGTATTTTTGGTATTGGCACTCTTTTGCTGGTCTTCTTACTTTCTAACTCCTCCCGCGATTCTACAGAGAAGGGTACACAAAGTGGATGGCATAAATTACGGTACAAGTAGAACAGTGTATAAATGTATAGAGATAATCTACAACTGGTTCTCAAAATCCACATTTTAGATAAAAGAAAATGACGCCGAGCTGGGAAATGCGATCGAACGTAGTGCAGGCCTGTGGCACTCAAACACGTGTCGTTGCAGAACGACCGAGGCAGCGTTTGCATTTTGTGCAACACTTCGCAAACACGTCTTCTCAAACGTGCTTTGGCCCCAACCGAGGAAAGTAAAAGCACGGGCGCTAAACTAAATTTACCCTTTTGTGCAGAACCTGTCAGCTGCTTTGCGAAGCTACCTTGACATTTCGCCAAGTTATCTCGGAAACACAGGCGCTTGTAGGGCAGCGTTACGCGATGCTATCAGTACAAAACTTGAATTCAACATCATCTTGTACTGCAACATCATATTCCCGTACTTGACGGGGCACCACCAAAAAAAAATTATAATAATAAATAAATAACGTTTATAAATACGAGCAAAAGGCGAGCAAAGGACTACGCGAAGACGCGCTCACATGCTCTTCAAATTACGCGCTTTTTTTTTTTAGTCATAAATCATCGAACTACCGAAACATATTTCTGTTCTGGGTAGTTTATACGTGTAATATAAGGAAACTCACCAGCCAGCAGCAGTACCTGGGCCTCGTACGCCCGCGTGTTTTCGTTGTTGTCCTCGTCAACCCAGAACACCGAATACACGCGACGGTTGTCGAAGTCGTCCGTGTTTCGTGGATGAAAGTCCAGAATGGAGTACGAGTCAACAACGTAAAGGCGATTGCTGTCGAACTCTTTTAAAAACTTTACGAGCGCAAACATGTCAAACTAATAATGCTAACAGCAACGAACACTAACCACCAACTCAACATGAGCTAAGCACATGGAGACACATTTGTACTGGATCGGATCGGATTCTATTGGATTGACCGGTAAATACTTTTTTTGTTTTTGCGTGTCTTCTTTTACATGGACATCAAATATTTAAATTACATTATTTTAAACGTAATTGTATTTTAAAAGAGGTCTATCAAGGTTTATTTTGACGGTATAAGCTATTAATATGAGCCAAAGCGCATGCCACCTTGGCGCGTGTGTTAAAAACACGTCATTGCCACCATGCTCTTCTGTGAAACAGCCAAGTCGTACCGCAGCCTAGCCAAGCTGGCCTAGCGCCGTAGCGTGTTGCGTATGGTGTTGTGTATGTTGTGCTGGTCAACGAAGTTGTGTTTCTAATCAGCTGTGTGATATGAAGCCTCGTAAACGTTATCTCGATCCCGGGGGTGATGTCACTGACCTTCCCTATACTACAAGACAAAGGCTAATCGAAAATCATACAGTGTTACAGCAGGCAACCGTTCAAGATGCTGCATGTTCCGTCTCTTCGGCGACTTCTAGCCCTCGGCACGCGTATTTGGGGTCCGACGAAGACTCTGTGCCCTTAGCATCGACTCCACAAGAGAGTGATCCTACGCCGCAGCCAGAGCCAGCGCAGGAAGAACCACCACAGCTCAGTCCTGACGACTTGTTAGCGCTGGCTGTGAACTTTGCGATCGAATACGCGCTTCCATGGAAAGCGGTAGAAGCACTGCAGAGGCTGCTTGCATACGTTTTGCGAAGAAGCGATTTACCGGTAACAAAGTTTCTCTTCAGAAAAAATGCTGGTATCAGCATTGATGCAGCAAAGTTTCATTTTTATTGTAGTAACTGCAAGTCTCTCGTCTCCGAGACATCGGGCCTTCTGACTGAAAGGAATAATACTCGGGGCAGCTGCAGCATATGTACTAAAGTGTACAGTGGGAGGGAGATGATGCGTGATGGACACTTTTATGTCAGCCTTCCGCTGCGCCAACAATTGGCGTCGATACTTTCCACACAGGAAGTTGCAGTTGCGCTACGAGAAAGGCTGGATCAGATCGATGACTGCTGCAGAGGGAGCGAAAGAGATGAAATGGGGGGACATCACGGACGGAAAGAGCTACCGGGCCATGCGCCAGAAACTAAACAAACATGACCTGAGCCTGACAGTCAACTCCGACGGAAGTCCGCTCTTTAAGTCATCGAAGTACTCTATCTGGCCAGTCCAAGTGACAATAAATGAGCTTGCACCACATCATCGGAACAAACGTGTCATTACAACCACACTTTGGTACGGACAATCTCATCCTCAAATGGAATTGCTCATAGGAAGTTTTGTGGAAGAACTGGAGCACCTTGCACAAGGTGGCATCACCTGGACGGATGGGACAAGCTCTATCACTTCGAAGGTACGTATAACATTCAAAACAATTGCGGTGGTTATTTAATTGCACTGATCTAACATAATTTTTAATACTTCTAAAACTTATGTACATTTTGTACGTACATGTTGAACTTTCATTAATTAAACTGAAGGGAAAGTCAATGTGTCATCTTTTACCGGAAAAGGGTTACACTAAGTTATTCGTTGCTCAATGAAAGCAAGCAAAGAATTACAAATGCACTAGTGCATCCTGGTTCATGCAGTCCTTCACTATTTCTTACTGTCAGTTCAAACCTTTGCACAAACAAGTGTGACAGTGTTTTATACTAGGTGTGTGTATTATTGAATGCAATTTTTGTTGTATTTAATAACGTAACAGGGTCTGGCTTACAATTTCAGATGTCTCGTAACCAGCGATCACGTTTCAGTCATGTTCGCAAAAAGGGGCACAATTCTACTGCTTAAATACAGCCGAATCCGAATTGATAAAATCTGAAGGGAAATACAGAAGAGTTTCACATATAGGTAATTCTATGTATGGAAAAAATATTCAAGGGGATCTACAACTGATCATTACATACATTCGTTGTATGTGGGTTCGATGTATGCGGATTCAACTTTATAGCATTGATTCAGTGTTAGGCCTCGTGGTAATGAAATCCACCTTAAGCTTTTACAAGTGCATATTCTACCAAACCTGGGAGGCAATGCCATTTGGTGTTCAGTGTGCATCAAACAACATTCAGAATCCACGTGGCATATTCTGTTATTGCACTTGGTCAAGTCTTGGGCAACATTCTTTTGTTTCTTTTGCAGGTCCACCTTTTCAGCTGTTGTGCTGATGCCCCAGCCAGGGCAATGATGCAAAACATGCGCCAATTCAATGGCTATTTTGGCTGTGGCTGGTGCCTGCATCCTGGGTCCATTGTAGATGGTGAGCAATTTTCTAAACATGCACGCCATAAAACTCTTGTATGGTATTTATATAGCTGCAAGGAAATTAGAGTATAGTGCATGCATAGCCTTCTCAGAACCAACATATTCCTATTGACACTCAAGTTTTTAAGATCGGTGCTTATTTTCAGCTAGTATGCAATTAATGATTTTGAAAAAAAGTACTTGCTTCATAAGCTTTTTCAGGCATATGAGTGGCCTGCTCATTTTACCATCTGTTATTTTCCTTTGGAACAGGAACCATAAAATACACAATGGATGAGCCAGTGCCAGATAGAACTGCAGAAGAAACCATTGATGGCATGAAAACAGCAGCAAACACAGGGACAGTTGTTCAAGGCATAAAAGGTCCCTCTCCATTAATCAGTATGCCACATTTTGACATAATCTGGGGATTCACCCCAGATTATATGCACTGTGTTTTACTGGGTGTGACGCGTCCAGTTGACTGAACTGTGGCTGTCTAGTGTGGGCAAGCCCTACTACATAGGGAGGCCAGCCCTCTTCAATGTTGTGGACACACGGCTGTGCAGTATAAAGCCACCTTTGTGCTTCAGGATGCAGCGGTCACTTTCCTTGCGGAAGTATTGGAAGGCTGTGGAGTGGCAGCAGTGGCTGCTGTGGTTTTCAGTGCCGTGTTTAAATGGCATTTTGCCCAACGATTACTTCCAGCACTTCACCTTACTTGTTAAGGGAGTGTCACTGCTTCTGATGGACTGTGTCAGCAGCACTGATGTTAGTGAGAGTGCCCGCCTACTGGCCGAGTTTGCAGTTGGGGTGCAGTTCCTTTATGGAGAGAAAGAAATGACTTTTAATGTACACCAGCTTCTACACTTGCCCAAGAGTGCGACATTGCAGGGACCACTTTGGTCTCATTCGTGCTTCGCATTCGAGTCCAACATTGGGCATGTGAAGGAGCTGGTGACATCTGCAAAAGGAGTGCCCATCCAAATTGTGGAGCGGCTTTTGATGGCTAGCGCTTTTTCTAGTATAAAAGCGTCAACTCTCCCTCAAACAAAAGAATTCTTGTCAAAAGGCAATGATGTAAGGTGCCAGGATGTTGTTTTCGTGATTGGCAAGCCACAAAAAGTGGCGCAGCCACTTTTGAACGTGCTGGAAAACAGTATTGGCAACATTATAATGAGCCCTGTTGTCGAACACAACAAAGTTTCAGTGTCGCGATACGTGTTCCACAGCAAGCAGTACAAGAGACCTAACAAAACAGACTGCACTACTGCTATGCTTCCTTCTGGTGAATGTGTGATAATTGCTCATATTGTAGTCTTTGAGGACATCTCTGGCAAAGACAGAGTGTTTGCAGTCGGGGAAAAATTTCAGAAACGCGAGACTGGAGTTTCTCATATTTATAAAGCCCGAAGTGTTCAGTCCAACTATGTTTTTGAAATAGAGGCTGGCATTGTACCGTGTGTGTACATGAAGTTTGAGCACGATGTTTTCTTTGCACCTCTTACTTTTAAAGCCCTATTCAAGAATCGATGATTGATATATTTGGAATTCTTTTTTTGTGAAGTAATTAAGCAACACTACTGAGAAAAATGATTTTTCTCTCATTTTTATGTTACTTTTTTATTTAGTAATTATTAACGTCCCAAAACCACGATATGATTATGAGAGACGCCATAGTGAGGGGCTCTGGAAATTTCGACCACCTGGGGTTCTTTAACATGCACCTAAATCTAAGCACACATACGTCAAGGATTTCTGTCTCCATAAAAAATACGGGCAGGATTCGATCCCGCGACCTGCGCGTCAGCAGTCGAGCACCATAACCACTAGACCACCGTGGCGGGTACTTTTTTATTTGTATGTTACTTTTGTATGTTACTGTCAGTACCAAAAGCAACGCTCTTCCCATGAGAAGTCGCTTGGTAAACAAAACAAAAGCAGGCGGTGATGCAGATTGAAGGTCCTGCACCGACTCGCCATAATGACATATTTTTTATTCATTGGCCTACAAAGTTATTTATCGGTAAAAATGAAATACATTATGGTCTAGAGGAGCTCTCTGCACTACACAGCAAGGTTTGTGAAATTTTATAAATCAGCCTGTCAAAAATGCGAAAAGAGAGTTTGAAATTCATGATGTCCAGCTGACATACAGGCGCTGATGTGCCAGTGCGAATTCCAAAAGTGATACTTTGACCTTTCTTACTTTTTTTTTATTGAAACCATGACTGTGAAATTAGTAATAGCACTTCAACCTCTTACTGTTTCAGTTTATTGTCACTTTAAATCGTGCCCTAAGGCTACTCTCGCTGGCCCTTTTTCAAGTGGCTTCTTGAACAGGCTTTACGAAGAATATGAATTACCCGATGTATACATTTTGTGTGTGTGTGTGTGTGTGTGTGTGTGTGTGTGTATACACACTACTGTCCTGGCCATGTTTTTCTTGGTGTATGTTCCTGTAATATTGCTCGTCTTTAAATTCATTTGGTTACTATATTGAATTGCACACAGTTGTGTAATAATTAAGTTCCTGTCCAATTTGCTATGTTTGTAATTACGTGTGAATTTAAATAGACTGTTCAATTCAGTGTGATGTTCAACTACCAAATGTTTGCTGAATTACTTGTCATATATGGATTTGTATTCTGTTTTTATTGCCTTAGTTGCTTACCTTAGTTTCCGCTATAATGTGGGCCGTTTTTTTTTATGTACGTGCAACTGCCAATTTTACAGCAGTTATGTTTACCATGCTGTGCACCAGTCAATTTCATGCAGTGCCATTTGTGGCAGTTCATTGTGCAAATCTGCACAAGTATTGCCTCAAACGTATTTGTCTTGGTACTTGCCATGTGTATTATGTAAAGATAAGTCTGCAAGTCTCATTCAGAAATAATCTGTTCTCAGAGCTGGGTTTGAACCTGTTCCTGTAACTGTATACATTGCCAATTTTTCCATTGGTTGGTTTATTTCATTACACTGTTTCTACTATTACTTCACTATGCCTTGTTTTCCAGAATTGTATGTATGTACAACAGTACAGTGGCACGTGAGGTATCGCTCAGTGTTGTTTGTAATCTATTGTTTCTCAAGGTATGGCAATGAAATCTCAATTTCTTTATATGTTTAATCTTATTGCTGTAGCTTTAAAGTGGTATGCAATATGAATATTTAAATTAACTTTGATGTGTGCTTGCTGTGTGGCAGGTAAAGTTATTCTTCACTAAAGAATACAGCTTTGAATTCGTGCCTGCGATTTCTTGACCTTTGTCTTTATTTAATAAAATATCTAATAAGTCCTGTACTCATGTATGTTGTATGTATTTTTATGGCTTATTTCCATCTTTTAATAACGATGCAATGTTGTTTGTCCTTTATTTATACCACCAGAGTTTAAAAACATCATAGTGGCTGCATTGCCTGCAATGTTGAACAGCATAAGCTAACAGACTTGCCATGGTGGCTTGGTGGCTAAGATATTTGGCTGGATGCGAATTGTCATAAATTAAAATCGAGCAAAAATACAATGTGGAGCAAAATGACTTATGTTCATGCGTTTCTTCTTCTTCTTTTGCAAAATGACTTATGTTCATGGAAACCAGCACAGAGGGCTGGAAAAAAAATAACAAGGAGCACTCGAGAGCTTTCCAGTGTGCCTTTATTCTAGACCCTTTCTTAGTACTGGTTTTCGTGAATAAAGTTGTCATGGGAGCCACATGTTTCGGGCAGAAGTAAAAAATGCTTTTGTGTGGAACTTTGTCTGCATGTACATGTTTACATGCACATGAATTTCTAGATTACCATTTCAGTGCGCCTCTGCAAAAATTATTTTAACAGGTGTGTGTACATGTAGCACTGAATCGGCATGAATTAATTTAATTTTATCTGTATATACACTAATGCTAGTCTGCTGCGCAAAGCCGAATAAAGTTTGTCACACTGCATTACCATTAATTTATTTATTTTCCTTATGCATACTATAGCTGTCTGCTAGCTCTGTAAGCCTTCTATAGTTTTCATTTTAGTATTGGAAAATGTTAATTGAAACACATTATATGCAGGCTCTTCCAGTCCATATTCAGTTATAAGTGCTAGAAGCATACAAAAAGGTTTTGGGGGGACCTATTTGACCTTGATTGCTCCCATTAGATTTCCATAAAATGGCACCGCATTTGGCTGCCAACTTATGCATGCCCATGTACTCCCAGTGAGTTCCTATACACTCCTTACTAATATCACTTCTGTGGTCTCAGCTTCCAGATATAGCCCCATCTGGTCCCAGTTGAGGGGAACTGGGACCAGAAGGCTTGCATCTGGTCCCAGTTGGCCCCCAAATGGGACCAGATGGGAGGCTTCTGGTCCCAGTTTGACCCCAACTGGGACCAGATAGGAGGCTTCTGGTCCCACTCTGGCCCCAACTGGGACCAGATGGGAGGCTTCTGGTCCCAGTTTGCCCCCAACTGGGACCAGATGGGAGCCTTCTGGTCCCAGTTGGTTCCAGGCTGGGACCAATTGGGACCAGTTGATCCCAGTTCATTACCAGTTA
>JALIZH010013248.1:0-49416 GCA_030522465.1 Rhipicephalus appendiculatus | reverse complement strand
AACAACAAAAGGAGCCAAGTTGTGAAGAAGAGATGGAGGTAGGTGTGAGTAATTGTCATGTAAGAATGGAAGCGAGGTTAATGAGGATTTCTCCCATTTAAATGTTAGTAGCCGAATTTACAAATGGCAGCTATGCACAGAGAGGGCGCTGAAATATGTGAACGCCATGGATAAGGGGACTTTACATCCACTGGGAAGAATAAAGCTTGCAAAGGCAATAAATTGTAGGCTTATCATATCCACCATGCGGAACGATTTGTTTGTTATTGCGCGACAATTTTAGACAAAAAATATTTCTGCATATTTCGTCAAATAACTTCTTATTTCGCTGGCTCTCGTTATGTCAGTAGCCCACCAAGGAATGGAGGTGGTCTGAATTGAATAATTGCGGCGTCGAAAGAGCTCGACCCATAATTAATTTCCATGCTTTTGGAAAGCTAATGTGCGCGAGGCTCCTGTAGAGTTATGACTGTGAGTTTGGCTAAAGAAGAAAGAACTCCACAGCTTTGCAAGCAACGCGAAGCAATAGAGCAACGCCGTTGACACTTCATCTGCAGCTAGCCTTAGGGCCTGGGATGATGTACTTCGTTGAGTGAAGATATGCTCATTTTCGAGCGAGCAGCCTACATTTCACAGGTAAGCAATGCGCAGTCTTTGAGTTAAGCTATGTAGTTCCATGTGACATGACACATATAGTAAAAGGTTTTAGGTATCGCACACATAAACGGCTTCGGCTATTCTAAGGCGACCATTCCATACCTAAAACATCCCACTTTATTTTTCTTTGCGATCACATTTATTGAAGTGCGGCACGATTCCAACGCTTTAAACAGGGCAGCTTAAGGGCAGGTAAGGCTTGTTATTCCGCAAGTAAATTATATTGCTCATACCTGTTTGAAAGTGCAAGAACAAGAAATGTTGTCCGAGTTAGCGACCGAAGCTTCTATTCTCGATCTTTTCACCCTCGTCCACTTTTCCGCACATACACTTGCGCGTGGACAACTAATACAATACCACTCGATTTTTAAGACTACTCTCTAGCACACCCAAAGAATTCTGGTCCTCTTTATAGCCTGTCACACATCTGCCGTCGTGATCATGCGAAAAAAGCTCCAGCGCAGGCATTTCGTAAGCGGCATATACACAGTCACATCACTGAATAATTCAGAGTGTTTGACGTCTCACACTACTTTTGTCGACAGTGAAAAACGAAATTAAGGAGACTGTGTGGACGTACCAATTATACAGGAGTGGCACATATGCCTTTAGGCTTGGCTTCAGCAGTTTATAAATTTGTTGGATTCCTGACAGAATGACGTTTCCCATTCACCAGGACAGAAAAATAAGGCAGCGCTTATTTTCATCCGTCGTTATTTATTACCCGTTGGGGACGTTTTAAGAGAAGCCATAAAGGCAGCCTGAATGTATCTGGCTCATTCGTCTTCTTTCTCCGTTCCTGCTTTTTGCGAGGACTGTCAGTGCCACGTTTCAGTTCTTACGCAACGAGCGCTCAGCGTATCATTCATATTACGTAACGACAGTATATAGGTAACGCTCACAGGGGCCATGCGAAAAAAGCCCTACGTAAAGGATTATTGCCGTCGTCGTGGAACTTAGAAGGCTCGGCAACAGGCTTTAAATATATACGACTGTAATATAAGCGATGTCATTGGGCTATTTGGCAGCCATGATTCATGCTTGTTCAAAACCTTTCACCAGTGTTGAGCTGATTCGTCCTTTGTGTGACATTCGCAATTGCCCCATCCTTCTTCGTTTATGATTTAGACATGAAAATGTGCCCATTTATAGATATCGGTTGATCGCTGGTGTTTAACGTTGCAAAAAAATTACACCATCTACCCGCTAAAGGGAACCATGTGTAGATGTGAAGCAGCGGGCGCTAACGCTTACACTGGCGGCGGCGTTGACGCTGGCGCTCATCGCAGCGTTGCGCAGGAGAGAAAACTGAGGAGGCGCAAAGCACGCAGTGATGGAGCGGTGTTTCCTATTGGAACATGTCAATCGCTGCTAATGGGCAATGAGAGACAGAAGACTCCGACTGGACACAGAGACCCGCAGTCCGCTTTTATTTAACGCGCACGCTGCGAATTTTTATCGTTCAACAACGCACAGGAGAAATCTCCCACCGGCACCAACCTTGCAGGTCGAAATCCATTGCCATATATAAACGGAGTGGCCAGTGAACGGTTGTGCAGCGCGAGCAGTCGGTTTTTTCAACCAAGAAACTCGCTAGCAGACGCTGCCTGCGTCGGCGTCGCGAGGCGAGAGAGGGGGGAGCGTAGGAGAGGAGAGAGAGGAGGGGACGCGCATGCGCAGTGGGAGTGTGGACGCCCCGGGCAGGGATGCTTAGAGGAGAGAGGGGGAAGCGAGGAGAGGAGAGAGAGGGGGGATGCGCAGCAGGCGCAGTGGGAGTGTGGACGCCGTGGGCAGGGATGCCTAGAGGAGAGAGGGGCGAGCGTAGGAGGGGAGAGAGGAGGGGAGGCGCATGCGCAGTGATGGTGTGGTTGCCGTGGGGAGGGTTGCCTAGAGGAGAGAGAGGGGGGAAAGGAGGTTTGTCATTTATTTTTTTGAAAGGGTTTGCGCATGCGCAGTAAGGGATGTCACGCCGCACACCGGATTAAGCTCCGCCATAAGATGCTTCACATCTAAAACAATGGAGCCAGAGGCTCCATTGTTCAAGACAGCAAATCGTCAATATTTTGCGGCTGCTACATGTACCTAGCGGTCGTTGTACAAATGTCGTTTGCATTCTCTAGCAAGAATAATGAGTTTGCCACAAGTGAGAATCGGGTTCCACCAACTCGCCTTCCACACCAAAAAGAATTCATAGACATGTGCAATGAGTTATCGCGGGAAGCACCACTGCATGTACCGCGCTGTTTGTTTCGTGCCACATTAAACACTGCCTTGCTGTCAATTTTGCCGGTTTTTCGCGGAGGATAGCAAAAGATGATGGACTTTTCATGTACCTGGCTGCCCTTGGCAAGCCTCAACATTCGACATGTTACAATGCTCTTTATATTGCTTATTTTAACAGCAAAGCTGTTTAAGCTCAGCAAACCACCGGTTGCCATACGCGAAGACTATCATGATCATGCAGGCGCTCTCTCTTTTCGTCCTCATTGTCATCTGCTTATTCGCTGTCCCAACAGGTGCGCCCAGTGCATTTTCTCCCACTGCGCCTATTATCCGGAGTGGGAGACAATAACTCGGAGAGAGATAATGAATACGCAGAGAGAGATAGAGCGAAGGAGAGAAAGAAAGAGATAGAATAAAGGGAAAGACAGGTAGAGATGGAAAGACAGGGCAGAGAAAAATGATAGACAGACGGAAATAGAACGTGAGGGAAAGAGAAAAAGAGAGACTAAAAAGTAGAGGTAAAGACAAAAAAAGAAATAAAGAGAGAGAAAGAAAGAAATATACAGAAATAAATAAATAGAACCAGACAAAAGATGGAATGAAAGAGGAAACGAGACGTAGAAAGACACAGAGGAAGTAAATGACGCAACAGAAACAAGATAGAAAGGGTGAGAAAGAGAGAGAAGGAAATAAATATATATAAAAAGAAAGAAATAGATAACAACAGAGAAAGGAAAGAGATAGACAAAACAGAGAGAAAGAAAGGGCGGAAAAGAGAAAAATAAAAGGAAGAAGGAAGCCCGCCCAGCTCAAGTCTCCGTTCCAGCCTTGCACCCCTAGTACACGCTGCGCCAATTCTTTTTTATCGTTTATATAACTGGGAACTGAGAACGGTCCTTCTTCAGTGAACGGAATGTATTCCCCTTATACGTGCCACGAGGCCATAAACAACATTCTTATGCGTATAGCGTCATACAGATAAGACTTCAACTAAAAGAAACATGGAGCAGTTTTTCATGAAGCAAAATCTCGTCAATTCAGAGCGGCAGCGCGGCGGTTTTGGTGTCTGGCTGCGGACCGGTAAAACATCTTTTAGATCCAAGCCGCGGCATTAGCATTTCTATGGAAGCAAAATGCTGGAAGCCCGTGTTCTGTGCTAACTCAGTGTACGTTAGGGAACTCTGCGTTGTTGATATTGTCCCAACTGTGGCTTGACCTATAATCATATCGTGATGTTCGCACGGAATACCATAAAAAAGAACATCATATTATTACAATATCGTCAGTGATCCGCGAACAGAGAAAACGTCAAGGTTGAATATACGTGATCGTGTTTTCTATAACTGTTTGCAGCAGAAGAAAATCAATATAATTTATATGCTTACATCACGGAAAACATGGCTCGTTCAAGTGTTTTGCTTGATTACAAAGGTTTATGCACTCAGTGGAGCACTGACCGTACCCGATGTTTTTAATGCATAGGCGCGCTTTCCCTAACTTGCCTCAGTGTTTAGCCTGCGTCGCTCAAGCTAGCGTACTCGAGTTTTACGGTGTACGCTGAGTGCAGTAAGCATTTTGCGTAATGGAAGGGAAATACTGCATCAGGCTCGCGCATGTTTTTTGTAGCGCGGCTCAGAATTCTGAAGATGGGAATCCACCAGTCTAAGTGCTATAAAAGCTGGGGAGATTACGAGTGCTGCATAAAGGAAAACACTTGTAATAGCAATACAGAACGAGAGGAAAACATACGCCACTCTCTGCCTCAAGAGTGGCAAAAAAGTGAGCCAAAGCGGCCATATATAAAGTTTTGCTTCAGTTTACTGAAGAGAGATCTCCTAAATATGGCGGTCCTTAAAAACGCTTCTATACTTGCATTCACTTCAAGAACAATATGCATTCAGCAAATACTTTCGAATATTTCATCATCAGACTACAGCTGTCTAGCAGGAAGCTCCTCTACATAGTTTGGCTCACGCATCGATGGTATCCACTCTTGTGCGTCTGAGTATTCTATACAAGACAAGTCTGAGCTCAAATGCCAAGAAAAATAGGCACATCTCTTGCCATAGTAAGTGATCGAACTGTGTTTGAGATAACTTTAAAAAAAGACGCTTAGAGGTGGTTCCCTTGGTTCCTGAGTCTGACGTATACTGTAAAGTTTTTTTTTCCAGTAGGTATATGGACTGGCTTTTAAGGAGCTAAAGGAAAAAAAATGGAGCAAAAAGTGCAACCTGATATAAAAACCGGCAGATCCCCACGCAATGTGGGATTCGATATGATGCGAAGCAGCCAGCAAGGAGCAAATCATGCTGTGCATAATATGCATGTCACGATTTACATGTTAGGACCTGTCATTTATGTTGGTCATACAGTCACGTCACGCAATACCAAATTTGGTGTATATCAAGCTAGCGAAACGGCCACGACAGTGCCATGAGCGTGGCATGCAAGTCATATTGCACATGACATGTCATAATTTCCATATTACCACTTGTCATTTACGCTCGTCATACAATCACGTCGCTCAAGAGGACACTTTGTAGATTCCAAAGTGTGTTCGGCGAAAGCTTGTGGCCATTCGACTGACTACGCCATCTCTCTCTTTTTTTTTAGACTCTCAGTGAGATGGCACAAACGGAAATGTGTGCGTGTTTTCTTTTTTAATTTTTTTACCTCGAATTGCAGCGAGACGCGAGACCAATGTGCCTCCGTTTCGCATGCGTTCGTATTCTCGCGGTTTGCGCATCGAGCAGACGCCATCGTGCAGACGCATCGTGCAGACGCATTGTGCAGTCGCCAGCGTTTTGACGGACACTTTGTAAACTCCAAACGTGGCCTCCGAGATTAGCCTCGAACGCCTGTGCCCACTGAGACGGGGTTGATCAGAATGGAACGCGATGCACGCCTCTCCCTCCTTGCATGATTGGACACCCTGGGCACAGCGACACCACGCAAAGTGCGAGCGCTGTAGAGTCCAACGCGACCGGCGTCCGTTTGCGCGCCCCGGCGCCCACCAGGCCATAAATATTCATGGCCTGGTGGGCGCCAGGCCAATTTTTAAGGCGAAAACCTTTAATGTCTCATGCTCACGTCCGTCCGTCCGTCTCTCCAGCCGTGCCCTGGCACGGCTGGAGAGACGGACGGACGGACGGACGTCACAATGAGACATTAAAGGTTTTCGCTTTAAAAATTTGGTGTATATCAAGCTAGAGAAACAACCACGAGATGTGTCATGAGCGCGGCATGCAAATCATGTTGCACGTGACATGTCATGATTTCCATATTACCACTTGTCATTTATGCTCGTCATACAGTCACGTCACTCAATACCAGATATGGTGTACCTATATCAAGCTAGCGAAACTGCCCCGAGAGTCTCATGAGCGTGGAATACAAGTCATGTTGCACATGACATCTCATGATTTCCATATTACCACTTGTCATTTATGCTCGTCATACAATCACGTCACTCAATACCAAATTTGGTGTATATCAAGCTAACGATACGGCCGCGAGCACGCCATGAGCGTGGCATGCAAATTATGTTGCACATGACATGTCACGAATTTCCATATGACCACTTGGCTTTTATGTTCGTCATACAGTCACGTCTCGCAATAACAAATATGGTCTATATCAAGCTAGCGAAACGAACGTCAGCGCGCCATGAGCGCGGCATTTAAATCATGTTGTACATTACATGCAGGTCATTATTTTCATATTGCCTCCTGCTTATTAGATGTGAAGCATCTTATGGCGAAGCTTAATCCGGTGGTGGTAGTGGTGGTGGTGGTGTGCCTCGAGGCCTCACTTACTGCGCATGCGCAAACCCTTTCAAAAAATAATAAAAAAAAACCTCCTCTCCCCCTCTCTCTCCTCTAGGCATCCCTCCACGCGGCAACCACACCCTCACTGCGCATGCGCCTCCCCTCCTCTCTCCTTCTACGCTCCCCCCTCTCTCCTCTAGGCATTCCCGCCCACGGCGTCCACACTCCCACTGCGCATGCGCGTCCCCCCCTCTCTCTCCTACGCTCTCCCCTCTAGGCATCCCTGCCCGCGGCGCCCACACTCCCACTGCGCATGCGCGTCCCCCCTCTCTCTCCTCTCCTACGCTCCCCCGCCCTCTCTCGCCTCGCGACGCCGACGCAGGCAGCGTCTGCTAGCGAGTTTCTTGGTTGAAAAAACCGACTGCTCGCGCTGCACAACCGTTCACTGGCCACCCCGTATAAATGGCCAATGGATCTTGACCTCCAAGGTGGTGCCGGTGGGAGATTTCTCCTGTGCGTTGTTGAACAATAAAAATTCGCAGCGTGCGCGTTAACTAAAAGCGGACTGTGGGTCTCTGTGTCCAGTCGGAGTCTTCTGTCTCTCATTGCCCATTAGCAGCGATTGGCATGTTCCAGTAGGAAACACCACTCCATCACTGCGTGCTTTGCGCCTCCCCAGTTTTCTCTCCTGCGCAACGCTGCGGTAACAACAGCGTCAACGCCGCCGCCAGTGTAAGCGTTAGCGCCTGCTGCTTCACATCTACACATGGTTCCCTTTAGCGGGAGATGGTGTAATTTTTTTATGTCGGTTATGCAGATATGTCTCATCCTACCAATTTTTGACATATCAAGTGAAGAAAACAGCCTCAGGAGCACTATGGCCGTGGCGTGAAAATCATACTTTTTCATGACAAGTTAGTCATGATTTTCAAGATATGACCAGTTATTCATGTTTTTTCATACAGTCATGTTATGCCATACCAATATTGATATAAATACCATTAACGATACGGCCAGGAGAGCACGAAATCGTAGGCGGATAGATGGATAGATAGATAGATAGATAGATAGATAGATAGATAGATAGATAGATAGATAGATAGATAGATAGATAGATAGATAGATAGATAGATAGATAGATAGATAGATAGATAGATAGATAGATAGATACGCTCAAAGTCGCGGAAGTTCGCTAAGAAATGCTTCGCATTTAAAAATATCTTATTCATACTGGTAGCGTCAGTATGAATAAGAGGACGATTATGTGTCCGCAGGATGCCCAAATCCGAGTACGACTCGTTCTTTGGAACTTTGGTCACCGAATAATTGGTTCGCGTATTTAATCCAGGTGTTCATAGTACTTCCTTCTGTTCCCACTTGCTTTTTGCTGCCTGCTTAGCAGTGTCTTACACCCTTTTGCGCTTTCTATGGGTTCTTATGCGCATTGCTTCCTCTGATGTGGACATAAAGTACCCTAAATGTCATGTTTTTCTTTTTTTAATTATGCACTACACTGTGAAACAGGGAATGTCTGCGTTCCTTGTGTCTTTAAGGCTACACTGTAAAAAAGCTAACTCGAGTATTGTGGGCTTAGAGCAGCATACATTCGCTTAACTGTCTTTGTCATGGTGTCGCGATAAGGAAATTCCACGTCTTTCTGAATATTTCTGATAGTGTGCGATTATGCCAGACTTTCAAATATTCCATTCAGACACATGAACATTGGCGAAACCCAAAAAAAAACCATTGTTGTTTGGCACAGTTAATATAATAATAGTTGTGATTTTAATGGTTGCGTTATCAGTTCTTTTTTCATTTCTTCATTTATAATTTATCAATATTACCGAAAGCGGTCCCGGAGTCCCAAAACTTTCAGGGGAACCTTCTATTAGTATTGTAACACTATAAGTAATACGTTATGGCAACATAGCAATGACAAACATACAAGAAGTTAGTAAAACAAAGAAAGACGCCTCAAATTGGTCTTCATCATTGATTGCCTGGCGGTTCGTACGTATACTAATAATACGAATCGACGAAAAATAAATTCACATGAAATGTACACCACTTTAACAAAAATAAAATGGAATGAAGCTCTCGAATAAAATCATCAGGATGTATTCCAGTGGTTTCCCGCATTATCGCAGGAAACTAAATATAGGTCAGTTCAAAACTAGCTCAAAATTATTTTCACATCCGTCTATTACACATGTAAATATTCGACATACACCGCATCTTATGGGAATGAAACGCAAGCTCCGTTTGCCAAGCTGGTTCACAGACAACACAAAATAATCAATTCCACACGCAGTAGACACAGCTTGTTTGAAAACTTTATGACCCTGCATTCGCCATTTTATTACAAAGAATATTTCGGTATTTGCTTTTATTACATCTGGGATTACTTACAAACAGAGGTCTCTTTAGTCTGTAGTGAGCGTATTAAAAAAACAGTAGCCCCAATTTCTCTAAGCGCAGTTAGAGAACTCAAGAAAACCTCTCTGTATTAGTTTCTTGAACAAGATTAAAGCAAAAATTGAAACAGCCCCTCAATGTTTGAAACAGCTCCTTTGCGATAACAAAGCGTGTGTGCGACTGTGTGTGTGTGGTTCTAAGTAAAATTTTCTCGAAGTTCTTGACGACAATTACAACGAATTCATTGTGTGAAAGATCATTGCCGTGGTACAATTGGGAGCAAACATTTGGATGACCACATTTTTCCAATTCCTCCCAGCCTAATACAATTACGAAATGCGTCTACCTCCTTTTGCACAGGGCCTGATTTTGAGGAAAAAACTTCTAAATTTCCGACGACCAATCACGCACCACCGAACATAAGTGCTTCGTCGATATTTCTACTTTAACAATGCTGTAAGTCCCCAGCGGGCATGCAAACCATTGGCGTTAATCAACTTTAAAACTCTGCTGAGATGTTCATGAGCCGACGGTACACTTATTTCAGTAAGGCTTGATTGTTCAAGGTCGGCTTCCCTCTAATTGTACGTTTAGCAATAATTGTTATAGGAGGGACAATTGGGTGGTTATTCGATCAGCCATAAAGGCACTTGTTTCGATATTCGATGCCAAGTACCATGCTTAGTCAAGTTCGAACGGGAGTATTTATTATGCATTTTTCCTGAATTTCACTAATTCCATGCTGTTAACTGAGTACAACAGGAATAGCTGAGACAAATTGTATCTCTCTCAAAGTTCATCGACACTGCTGCCTGTATTTAAGCATAATCACCGCCCATGGCACAGATTCTTCTTTCATATACGTAACCTATAGGTTTGCACAAAATACAGCCCCCCATGCCTTCATCTTCACCGCTAAACCTGACACAACGTCATTTCCCCGAAAACTTTCATCCGAGCGAAAGAAGAGGTATATTGAGGATCGCACCGGCATTATCACGGGTACATGACCGAGTATTAAGGGAAACTGTTCCCTTTCAATCTGGCGATGCCGTCTCTACCGAAGGGTTGTAGCCTATTCTGAAAATATTTACGAGATCATAAAGCAAGGTCATCGAGAAAGGTGTACTTTCGTTATAGAACGGAGTCCACAGCTTTCCGGGCATGGTCCACCGGGAACGCATTCTCTGATCCCCAGCCACAAACAGGAACATGCTGGCTGTGTGGTACTCTAATAGCGTCGTTAACAAAGAAGTTTGTTTTAGAGAAAGTTATACACATCTTACTGTTGCTTGTTCAACAACCTGCGTAGGGAATTCCTGTATTATATCCGCGCACCCTTGATGTCGTTACTTTATTAATCCGAATACCTTCTTTCCTTCATAGCAAAGAAGGTATTCTGACGTGTAGCAATTTTGCCTGTGGTGAAATGACCGCATAAATGTCTTGTTGGATAGCACATGATGGTTCAATAGTAACCTGCAAAACTGTGAATGATCACATCCTACTTGACGCCATTGAGCAAAATAGCATGCTCCACATAGTCGCCTATGGATACGAGTGGCACTGGGCCACAGTTGCTCAGGGAGTACTCAAGAAAATGGACGGGGGGCTCGGTGGTGAAATATGTTAGCGTAATACGAAACAATTCGGTTGGGTTGCCACTGGCGTCCAGTTGTTTTGTGTGAGTTTTAAATTTTTATTGAATTAGAAATTATGTGAACATTCTCGGCCGGTTTTCAGCATCGGAGTTGCCATCGCCGTAATGTTTTGCATTAAGTCCACATCGATACCCCCCCCCTCCCCCCCGCGCGCATCGTATGTTCTACCCGCAGGGTAAAAGCGCGCGAGCACGGGCGACGAACGCGTCCGAAGGAGACGTGAAAGAAGCCGAGCCATCTCTTTCGTAAAGAGAGCGCATGCGATAACATCAACACGCTTGCGAGGCCTGCCGTTGATTGCTTCTCAAGCAGAAAAAAAATTCCCCATCTCCCGCTAAAGGGAACCATGTGTGGATGCGAAGCAGCGGGGAGATAATTAGCTTGAGCGGGAAGAACGTCGCCGCTCTCATTTCACGGCAGTGGTCCGGGCGCTCATTGCGGCGCTGCACAGGAGAGAGAATGAGGCGCGCGCGCTCCGTCATTTTCATACCGCGGAACTACCGTGGTGCCCCCAGCGGAGTATGCAGCTGTCACACCACCTGTCGTGCGCGCCGCTCCGTAGAGGATTCCTAGAGGAAAGGACGGGGGGGGACCGTAGGAGAGGAGCAGGGGACGCGAATGCGCTGTGGGGGGGGTGTTGGACGCAGGAGCCGCTCCGCTACGTAGAGGTCCTAGAGGAGAGAGGGGGGAGAGGACGGCATGCGCTGTGGGACGCCGCTCCGTAGAGTAGATGATTCCTAGAGTAGAGGAAGGGGGTGAGCGTACGAGAGCATAGGGGGAGGGGACGCGAATGCGCTGGGGGGGGGGGGGGGGGTGGGACGCGGGGGGCCGCTCCGTAGAGTAGAGGATTCCTAGAGGAGAGAGAAAGGGGGGTGAGCGCAGGAGAGAGAGGGGGGAGGGGACGCGGGCAGGAGGGACGGACTAAGCCCCATCCAAACACATGCAAGCAATATTAAGGAATGGGGTCAACCTGGGCGACAGACACCACCTGCCTAGCCAGTGCTAAGCAGCCTGTCTATGCTCTCGGCCATGACTCAAGGAATGGGGTCAACCTGGGCGACAGACACCACCTGCAGAGCTATTGCTCAAGCAGCCTCTCTGTGCTCTCGGCCATGACTCTCATGACTGTGATAGGGTTGACGGCCCTCATATTGCTACAGTGTTCTGGTTCGCATAATGGGTGCTTCCCTACTTCATGAAAGTGGCCGGACGCGGGACGCGGGACGGGGGGACGTGGGACGGACATAGCCCTGAGAATAAGATGCTTCGCATCTAATAACGTGCCCCCCCCCCCCTTCAAAGCGCACAGTGAAACGCAGGGGGGTCGGGGGGGTGTTCTTTGAGCAGCAACAGTGAATTTTATTGTTGTAAGGACACGGCCGCGATCAGGCGCACGCGCGCGCTCTATCTACGCAGCCATCAGTGCACTGCTCGTGTACCTTTCTACGAGCTGTGCTCTCAAAGGGAAGAGATTGCCAAATTCGCTTTTCTTCTTGGAGCAGCCCTATTTTCTTACACCAGCGTTTTTTAGAATTACGCGAGATCGGACACGAAAGAGTTAGCTGCAAGCCTTACTTTTTGTGACATTACAGTTTGTTGCAGTCGCATTCATTGTTTCGGCCTTGCATAGGTCCACAGATGCATAGGTCCATTGACCTAAGCATATTCTGTTGGTAACGTTCCCTCACAGGCCTAATTCTGTGTCCCTCTTCAACGTCAGCTTGGACTCCTCGAATGCTGTTGCTACATTGGGAAGCCGAAAAATCAGGAGAAGGTTGCCTGATTTCGCTTATGAGATTGCAGGAGAAGGTAGCCTGATTTCGCTTATGAGATTGCCACAGGTGACGTCTGAGGTGACGCAAAATTATTCCGCGATCACATTCATACAGTTCGTGAATGCGGTTATATTACATGCATTCAATTCACAGCATAACGAATATCAACATCGCAAGGCGCTATAACTTTCACGTAGGCATGCATGCGGAAACTATTCTGTGACTGGTTTTGTTCGTTATATTTACCGCTAGTCTTGAGTTGTTTCACCAACCTTCCCCAACAAACGGCTTCACGTTTCGCGCGATTCACTGCCGGCACCGTTTAAATTTTATTGAACCGATCACCTTCGATTTGCTCACGACGTACCGCGGACGCCGCTTAGCTCGCTACTAAAAGCCTCAAATCCAGCTAACAGACCTTCATTGGTGGGTACAACAAGAAAACTTCCAAACTATCATTCCAAAAACTTCAGTCGGGGCGTCTTGGCGTGATTATGCATCGCCCAACTAGAGGCTAGTTTTGTCCCCTGGCAGGGGCGTAGGCAGAAATTTGTTTCGGGGGGGGGGGGGGGAGCACGTGCCCGTTGTGGCACCCCCTGGCTACGCCACTGTTCCCTTGGTATGAAAAATAACGTAAAATAAAGAGGGGTGACACGTACCACCGAGAGGCATGACGAGTTTACGCCAATCGAACATAAACGAGAGGGGATGAGAGGGGAGAACATAAATGAAGAGGGGAATCAGAGGTGGTCAAAAAGAATGTGTCCGTTGTCGCCCGTGTTCAAGTTTTGCCGTTTGCTTCCTGGACGCCTAAGATAGCGTAATCCCTGCTAGCTTGGTATCAATTCGTGGACAATATTGATTTTCCTCAGACCCAAGAAGGCGATTCAAGGTCAATATATTTCAAACTTCTTTATTTCGCTCTTCAGCATGCAAGAAATCTGAAAAATTTTACTTCGGATGAACAGTAAAAAAAACTCATGAAGTTTAATAATTTTTAGAAATAAATTAAATTTATTAAATATATTCAATTAGTTTAAACAGCTGTTCAATGCAACTTCGAACACATATTATGCATAAAAGTGACTACAACTTCATTAAAGACCATTCAGCAGTGCTGTAATATATACTGGGTAAAAATAAACTACGGAAAATTCTTGCGAGGACGAAAAAGTTTTCAAACCCGCCGGGCGTCACAGATTCCTAGGGTGCTTTGATGCGCTCTTTTGCGCACGCATCGAGGCACACTACACATGCCCGACATGGAGTGCCATCTCGTTGGGCTTATGTAAACTAATGCCTTCTACGCGAGAAATTCAAGTTGAAGGTAAAAAATATTTGCTTCAGAATTAATTACGCTTCCTCGAAGCAATGGCCCCAATATGGGTTACAGGGACTGAAAATGTTATATGCAGTAGATGAGCGCTCATTGGCAATTTGTTTCGAAACTTCCGAACCTATTGAGTTCACTGTTAACTAAGATTAAGAAAATGTAGGCAAACGAAGGACGGGGTAGACCGAGTAAATGAACGGTGCATGAAATAGGGCGTAGGTTATAACTAGAAGTTGCGGGGAGAAGATTCAAGAAATTGAGGTCGACACAAAAAGAGCCACAAGAGAATATGATATGTATATGTCTCTCAGAGTGAGTGAAGGTAAACCACGTGTGTGAGACACCTTAGTTTGTATAGGCAACTACGGATCAGCGGAACCTGCTTTTGCTGTGACTGTGCAGGTAGGGCAAAAGCCGCAATGACGGATAGTAAACATGGCGGACGAGTAGTTTAAGACTGCGACGTTAATATCCTAACTTGATGTTGTCGTCATTCAGTGCTGTCATTCTCATTTGCTTCTCATGATCACACTCACGCTTTCCTTTTGACCTTCTTGCCTGCCAGTTAATTTTGCCTGCATGATGTTCACTCCCGATAGGTTTACAAGGATTTCGGGAGTAACTTCGCGAAGGGATCTGGAATTTTACCACTTCGCACTCCACGCGAATTACTCCGGCTAAGCAACGACACGGGAAAGAGGCTGCGACCAGGTGATATGAATTCTCAGACGTTATTGCATTATTTAGGAATATAAGGCTGTATGTACGACTTATTTCTTGGTTGTTCCCAATTACTGTAATGACTTGGATATCTTTTTCCGGCCCGTATATTGTAAACATAGGCACAGCGAATGACCCGGCCTCTCCCAAAACATAATCATAACCGCCATACATCTAGTAATTAGGTATCATGTTAACGAAGCTCTGCCGCTAATGGAGTTTTGCGGGAGCTAATGAACTACACTGTTACATCAATTAGAGTCTTCCCTCATCTTCGGTGTTCGCTGACGCAGGGAGTCAAGTACACGAGCGTGTTGTTCAGCTCGTAGCGAACAACGCACAGAATTCAAACAAGGCAAACACTTGTTGCGACGCGAAGCGAAGGCGGAGGCACGCGACACTTTGTTTACCGATACAGCTGAAAGGGCCAAGAAGAACGCTCGTCGTAAGGGTATGTATAACGGAACGCGCAGACTTCGTTCATCGATCATACGGGTAACTTAATAAGGCTGTCGCGTCCACGCCTGTAAGTTTCAGAGACTCTTTCACCAAGCTCCCACTGAGACAAAACTCACACGGCTTTGGGGTCTCCTTATTAGATTTTTTTTTCGTTGTTGATTTAGAAAACCGCCTTCACGTTGATTAATTATAGGAGAGGTAAGAACTATTATCAAAACTTCAGGACTAGGACGGGTGAAATGTCAGGGAATGATACGAAAACGCGTTAATTATAAGTTTACAACGAAGCCTTGCCACCACTTATCAGTTGGGGCTTACGTATCGCAAAAGAGGAGGTTTGCTTCTTTTGTGTGTTAATGTTGGGAGTAATCATTTACGTCAGTAGAAACTGCCCCTTGTGATGACGTCTTTTGTATACTACAAGTTTCACCCTTTTTTTTTTCATTTGTGTGTAAGAAGCAATAAGTGGGACTTCTACTTATGAGATGCTCGCCAGAAAGTCTCGCACGTTTGGCATGGAATGATCATAATTCATGTTGTGTGTAACAAAGAAAAAACAACCCTTAAAACGACCTTCTTTCGTCCACTAAAAAAATAATCCTTACGTATTTCCTTGAATTCAGTATTAATTGTGTTCAATTTCGTTAACCATACCACTTTATCATTTATTATTCAAATGGATTTCGTAACATTTATGTTGAATGTAGTTAAAAAACACAAGACATAAATGAGCACCTCGGATATGTATATTTCTCTCTTCTCTCTGCTGTTTATCTTTTAACCAATTAAACCCCTTCCCCAGTGTAGGGTAACAAACCAGATGAGCATCTGGTTCACTTCCATGTCTTTCCGTCCGCTCATCTTCCTTCTCTCCCCCGTTTTATATTTTGATCTAATTTCTTCCTTTTAGAAACTTCCATGAAACATTACACCTTCCATTCAGACTTTATTTTCTCTCGGGTACTTCCGCATTCATTCAGATTTTTTTTCTGCTTTTTTTTTTCTCCTGCATTTGTGGCTGGCACTGTGCTTCGTCAGATGGGGAAGCTCAAAATGAAGCATGACTGACGAACCATTAGCATCACGAGCAAGGCCTCTGTCAGCTTCCGGAACTATGGCAATGGTTAACCTTACTCTGCTCCAGCGTCACTTAGCAATATTAGCAACTAACCATGTACAACATAGTCCTAATAGAACTAACTAGAAAAAAAGACTGAGGTTGAAAAAAATGAAACCCTCATACAACTACTCTGTATGATTACACGTTTCCAGGGGTTCCTTGCTTAGTGCTCATTTTTAAAAGGAATTAGTCACTCTGACGTTGTTTCTTGCCATCTTTACTCTCTGAAGTGATTAGACGGTCCGCTGAGTGGATTGGTTCTATATATTGCTTACTCCACTATATTCCCGAGTTTTCAATGACCAGGTTATAGGCCGTTTCTGTCCACTCAGGATAATAGACCCTTCTTGTGAGAGCCACCAAACTTGGTAATCAGCGGGAACACGAAAAAAAATTATGCGCAGACAAAGACTCGAAAATATTGGCTTGGTGGACAGTATGCAGGACCGATGTAAGCCTTATGGCGATGAAAACAATCACACGTAATCTTGCGCAGGCTTTCGTATTTGTAAGAGATATGTGCCATATTCTCATTGAAATTTCACATTCAGCTCTTATTGTATTGTGCATAGATATACGAGCGATTATAATGTGGGCGCAAACAAGTCAAGAGATAGCCCACACGAACTTCTAGATTGACGTAGGGAATTGTCATTTTCAGTCGTCTCTAAGATATATATATATATATATATATATATATATATATATATATATATATATATATATATAAGGATGTTTAATACAGTAATTAACGAGATCACGTTAGAGAGGGGAAAGAGCTCATTTTGCAGAAATTCCGGTGTCTCTGTGCCGGCCGCATTGGGGGGCGGCGCGCGATGTTGTCACACCTTTATTGGAGGCGTTGCGGTGATGAATCGCGGTCTTTCCGCTGTTTCCAATAAATAGCATGACCACGCCGCGCGGATGTTCCCTTCCAAACAGTTAACGGGTGCATCGTTAGTTGCCCATAACAAAGGGAACACACACATTTGTGCACGCATTCTCTCACACACGTGTGGAGAGTTCATCGATACTTCGGAAAAAATGTCACGCGCGTAGACGTTCTCTATAGAAACACCGGGCTGTTGACACGCTTGTGATAGACTCTGTGTTTTTGCAATTACTTCGACTGCAGTGAATGAAAGTGTCAATGCAGTGTATGTGCTTATGTGCAGTCAATGAACTCAACGCGTACGAATGCAGAGAGAAGAGAAGCGCAGGGCACTGTCTGTAGTTAGCCTCAACAGTGCACCAGCGCACAGTACCCGCTCGTACTTATGACACGGAACACCATTGTCATAAAAGTGCAGTTGAAGAGGGCGACTACCTTTACCTTTAAGAGGTATGTCGTTTATGTGTGAGTATGTGTGTGCGTGCGTGTGTGTGTGTGTGAGCGGGTTTGTCTGTTGTGAGTGTGGGCGTGTGTATGTATGTGTGTGGCTGTGTGTGCGCGCCCGTCCGTGCGAATATCGCTATCGCGTTCAACTTTTAAAGGCGAAACTTAAGGGTCCCGCAATTTTATATTCGCAACCTGTGTAGGCGCTATCAATAGTATACTTGTTTGAAACTAAGATTCTATGTACGATTGATTAATCCAGCATATTGATTAAGGTCTGTAACAGAGAATGCACCGTATTGTGCCAGACACACCTAATATAACTGCTTGACGGAGCGGTCTAGGTAACGAGTCGATGGGAATTGGTCGTTGAGTACATAGCCAGAATGATGTTCTTGGGTTCTGCAGCCATGGCGTTTTGGCCCGCTCTGTGCTTGAGCTCTAGTTAGCCAGTACTTATGGTAATTACGTACAGGGAATGAGGCGTCAGTGACAACTGTTGCTCAGAAAAAAACAGTAAGACCTATAAAACTTTGCAAATGGGTGCACCGTGTTTTGTGTGTCCCCGGTGTTGTTCTTTTGAGAAAACCCTCCCCGTGTGCCTCGCTGTGTTAGAGTAAACGAGGCATTTCACCCCTCAGTGTGGTTTATTTCGCTTGATTTTTAACAAAAGAAAGAGCGAACGACTATAATGACACGGTATTCCACGAGTCACTCTCTGCAGCGTTGAGAAATACTTTCGCTTGCGAAGAAATTTACGGTCACCATTCACAATGAAACGAAGCGTGGCCAACATTCACGCCGATGGGCGAGAGTCTGCAGCGACCACGAAAATTGCTTTGCTTTGACGTGAATTACAGCTACAACGACAAAACTACCCTAAGTGCGCTGAGTAATTAGTGACTGTTGCAAACGCACTGCTTAGCAGTGTATTCGCACAACACCGTCCTGGCCTCGCTTTTCGCATTTTATGTTTCCCTGTGTTCTTTCGCTGTAATTTACGACAGCGTCTAAAACGCACAAACAAGTGTACGCTGTCGAGCTCACTTTTCGTTCTAGTAAAGCGCGAACATTTCCTTATTTGATTAGTCATCGTCGGTACAACCTCATTTACTGGTGTTTTTCAATTGAAGAGCATAAAACATCCATGACGAATACATATGTTTCGGTTGGCAGTGATAATCAAACGCAAAGTATTGGGAATATTGTCAAATCTTTTAAGGAAAGAGGCCGCGTACTTCAGTACACGTGTGAGGTACCCAATGAAAACAAACTTAATTTTCTTGGTCTAACTCTGAGATTTTAATCCGCTGGGGTTTGTTCAATTTATGCGCCACGATCGGTTACATTACTGCGTCCCAAACTGGTAAATAATGAAATGGAAACAACTTATTTGTACTACATGATTTTAAAATCTTGCTCTCATGCCGCAAGAGAAAGCTTTTGCGAGCAGATTGGTCGCCATAAGAAAGCTTTTGCAAGAATATTGGTCGCCTAAAGAGTGCCGGTCATCGAACTTCAATGCTCCTATCTGCTTCTGAACGATTGCTAAACATAGGGGAAAATACAGGAAAGACACAGAAAAGACACACGAAAGATGAGTAGTTTACCCAGAGAAACCCTTTTGTTTGCTACCCTGAATTTCGGAAGACGAAAAGGGTGTAAAATATTGAAGAAGAAGAAGAAGAAGAAGAAGCGTCTCCGAAGACACTTTGGGACAAAACAAACAAAGCCTAGTTATGACTGTTTCACCGTCCAAGAATTAATACCAACATTCTCTCTAAATAGTCACAATTTCTGTTAATTCTGGTTTTTCGCAGAAACCGCAATAACGCCCTTAGGGTGGCTCGTGTTCAAGACGGGGAAGGCCAGTGGCCTATAATTTTGTTTTGTGAGAGAGGGTGGTTGTCCAGCCGGTTTTTTGCGGCTGAGGGGGGTTGCACTTTAGGAGTTGAAGGGGGTGCCCTGTCATAGAAGGTGTGCGAATGTTTGGCTGCACCCTCAGACTTCACACAGCATTCTGTCAGTCATTCCAATAATAAATGAATAGGCATTTGAGAAGGAGACTCTAAGCCACAAACGAAACGTCATCAGGGGGTGGAAACTCCCTATAGCTCCCGTGGGATTCGCTCTCGCATGCTGATACGCTGCGGCAGCGCAGCTTCCACCACTGGCGGCTGCCGACTGTCGAATTAGAAATAATTCGCAACCAAAACATTTCTTTCATGTCGTCACTGGTGAGGGCACCAAATAGAGGGAAAGGGTGCGAAAATGGAAGGAGGAGGGTTGCCGTGGAAGCTCGCTTTTCTCACTTCGCATTCGAGCAGAATGTGCTAGTGCCCTCTTGAATGTCCTCTGGCCGCTCCGACAACGTGGCTATTCCTTAAATTGAGTTAACCTTTTGTTGAAATTCTGTTCGTCTGGTGTGAAATGAACAAATTAAAGCTGACGTATTTCTCAATAAGACAAAACTCGATCAACGCAAGTAAAATTTAAATATTTTTTAATCAAATGTTTCGTATTAAAA
Organism: Rhipicephalus appendiculatus; assembly: GCA_030522465.1. Taxonomy (NCBI): domain Eukaryota; kingdom Metazoa; phylum Arthropoda; class Arachnida; order Ixodida; family Ixodidae; genus Rhipicephalus; species Rhipicephalus appendiculatus. The sequence continues at coordinate 29,423 of JALIZH010013248.1, read as the reverse complement.
ACAGACGCATACGCATAGTGCGAAAGTGTCAGCCTGCAAAAGCAGTTTTAATTCACAACTGAAATATGCACATAATGAGCAAACATTATTCCAGAATATCCGAACCAATGCGAAAATTATTTACCATCAAGGGCAGGCCACGTCGTACTTGACTCAATAGGTTTGTTATGACGGCGCACACATTTCTTTTACAGAACTTGAGTACCAAACAAGACAGAAGTTCAGGGGAAGATGGAGGCTTGAAGCAATGAGAAATCGTTGTACACCGAATGTCGCTGGAGACATTGTTTCGGCAAGTTTATTTCTTTGCGTCATGGCAGCAGCATTGCCTAGACGAAGAAAAGTGCGCTTGTCAAAGCGTTGACTCTAGTGGCATGCCCTCTAAAAGGATTTCTGAAAATACTGAGTACACTACATGCGTATATATACGAGTGACAGTATTAGAAGTAAAGAGTCACAAAGTTTCTAACAGCCTACATGAATTTCCATGAACAGGGAGGAGCCCATAACTACTTTACATCATTTGATCTACACGACAAAAGTTAAACAATGAACAAACTGTGTAGCCGAACCAACACTCATTCAAAACCTTTTATTAAACGTATTTACCGCAGGTACGCTGTCGTCATGACGGTGTAGTCTAGCGCACTGCGCTTATGTTCGTCCTGTCATGCTTGCAGAGGACTCGGGTTCTCATGTACTCAAGCAAAATTAATACCTGCTTAATAATGGACCGAAATACTGGTACGCACCCGCTGACACCTGGAAACCTCAAAAACCTTCTCAGAATTGGAAATCCCTTAGTTAATACGCCAGAGAGCGACACAAAACAGGTGATGGCCTTTTTTTAGCCATCTTCGTGAAATGCATGGTAGACCTACTCGACGTGGCCTACTGTGTCTTCTGTTCGTTGCACGCCTCATCAAATGTCTCATATTTGCCGTATTCATACTTGGCACGCCAACCGAACGAGATAAGCGAGCGTGGTCCAACCTCTGATATCGCTGAGCGAGGGGCAAGAGTGAGCGGAGGCAAGCGTTACAAACACAGGTCGACCAGTTCCCGCGCTTCGCCCGATTTATAATTCCCCCCCAATAGGAAATAAAAACAGACAAGTAAACAGACGAAGAGTTATTTACAGTTCAATCAAATGTCTTTAATTGCGAAATCTTGTGAAAGACAATAAATGCGAACATCCACATCAACCTCACTTCGTTCAAACAGATCTTAGCATGCCCGGCAACTGCGATGAGCGCGCACGTTCCTTCGGACCGAAACTGCTACTCTGTTTCCGGGGCCTGGTATCACGTCGTTATAGGCTAGAAGGAATACGCAGTTAGAGACAAGGGTCCAAGGTATGCAGCCTAGGGCTTACAAATGTGGGTAAATTTCCCAAGTCTCATGTGAGACTACACTTGTGCAATTTGTATAAGACAAAGTTGTTTTGCGGCGCCGGATCCTAAAAGGTTTGGTTGCTAAATAAACTAAAATCATATCATCCTACTTTAATAAACCAACAGGCTTGCGGAGTGAGTGCCAGATATGTGCCGCGGTTCCCCATGTGCATTCGCTTTTGCACGGGTAGAAGAAATTTCTGGGACAGTTAGGTATTAATGTGTCTTATGGGGCTGAAAAGCCGGTAGTTCGGTAGTTTGTGGAGCGTTTCACAGACGTGCATGGACAGATGGAGGAGCAAGTGATTACGCTCGCTTGGTCAAGAATTTCACAGGTAGACTGTCTGTTCTTCTGAGGCGGTACAGAGAATTCCTTGCACGTGTGGCAGCGCTTGCATTGATCGGCCTGGACTGTGTATTGACGTTGGGTTAACACAGCACGCCGTCCGATCTTTTGAGCTACTGTCTTGAGTGCGGCTGCGCGTCTTTATTGACGAGAACTTCCATTATCAGGCAGTATCGTGTTCAGAGTCTGAGGAAGATCCCTGAGGCATACCATATTGTTAAGAATGAAAAAAATTACATACGTCAGCCATCGGTCACGCTATCAAAAAAAAAAAAAAAAGATTGTTTTCAAATGTCCAACCTTGGCACATGTCTGTTATTACGTGTAATCCCGTACTGCGTTTACTGCGTGTTTGTTCCGGCAAAAAAATATTCCACTTCGTAGTCGAAAGCTTGACCCGTTTAGTTTTCGTGTATTTTCTCTGCTTCGTTGCTCAAGAATGGTAGAAATATTACCCCGCATAAAGTACACCAAGAGCACACTCAAAACAGCGAAAGGTGTTCTCGGTGGACTGGCTTCCGCTGTACTGTTTACACAACAATGCACGGGCTGTTTCACACATCGTGGTAAATTCGGAGCACGTTGCAATTAAACAGCCTGTACATGTCAGGGAACGGGTTTCTCCTGCCAAAAAAAATAAAAAATAAAAGGAAAGGTCATCCTGTGCACTACATCGCTAACGAAAGCCTATCTTTAGACGCCTTGGTAAAGCTTGTCGATACGAAGCATTGGGCGTTCAACTACCAGGAAGCACGCTCGAAGCGAAATAACAAGAAATTTTACCGCACAGTTCCAAAACCGCATGCAGTTGTTTTCTATTTTGGTTTTTCTTCTTTTTATCAAAAGTCTAAAGAATGCGCTAAAGATATCGAAATCCAAGCATGCGCCATATATTCAGCACGTCCGTTCTTCAGCTCAAGGAGCACGGAGTGTCTCTCGAGATCGTATCTCGCCGATGACAGACGATCTCACGTCAAACTCACCCCTCGAACCGCAAAGCTCAGCGACGCCTTGTGTTGTATACAAGGCCTGTGAATCGTCCTTCCGGTCTCTGCTTTTTCGCCTCCGGCAGCAGTTTTGGCTTAGAGCACCGGCCCAACAAAGCACGCCTTCTCTGCACAATACATTCTCGTGGTCGAAACACGAACACACAAGAATGAGAGCGTGAGCGTGAATACAGAGGACGGATCGCTCGAGGCATCCACACTTCGTATTCCTATACACTGTTCTCTTACACCATTCCAGCGAAAAACGCCAGCTGTCGTACACATTCGCGGCGATTCCTATAGGCACTTTTGAATGGAGCAGCAGGATTTCAGACCTGCGTTGTCTTTAGCGATCTACAGTCTTTTTTTATTGCCGCTGAAGCATGCACTTGGTAGTGGGACACGGTAATGGTTCGTTTGCGCACACTTAGTTCTTACGGCCCCACGCGTTTCCCAACTGTTGTTTGATTGTTTTACAGTGGAGCTGTATATCTAAGGAAGCAATCAGCAACCTGCAGCCCGCGGGGCTGCATTATGGGGCCTCCAAAACAGTTCCCGCCAAGCCCCCTCCCCCCATCTCCCCTTGTGTCTCTTAACTAAAGGCGTAACCTCTGTTTGCAAATGGCAGCCTTGTGACATGCGTGCTGAAAAGAAACATGATTTCTATACCACATTAGTTTCCTTTCCCTTTGCCTGCATAGCTCCCTGTTCTCCCCCCTTTCTATTTGCCGTGTGGCCCCCCGCGGTGTCGTCTTCATGCAATACGGACCTTTGCCTGAAAAGGTGCCGACCCCCGATCTGGGGTATTTCGTTGATTAGCGAGCAAAAACGTATGCCCCACAGAAATTGCGCCAGCGCTGCTCCTAACCGCTAGCATACTGAAATGACGAAGAGAACGTAGGGGCGTTAAGCACCAATGTATGTGTCGCACAAAAGACAACAGGACGCATGTCGCGGCAAAACTACGCATGCTGCTCAAATCGAAAACTACCAGAAAGCATACGCGAAGTTCAAGAGGGACTTTTTCGACAGGCATTTCGCATTTGGTTATAGTGTGGGATCGTGTAAGGTTCGAAATTCTGAGTCACTTCTGCCTCGTATGCTAAAGGGGCTTCGCTGGTCAGCTGGTCACACACCTTCAGAGTGTGCAATGGTTCCTAAATTTGTTAAAAAATGCCTTTTTGTAGCCCCCGCGGCCACCGCAGTACCTTTTCTCTCTCTCTCTCGGTCTAGATAGATAGATAGATAGATAGATAGATAGATAGATAGATAGATAGATAGATAGATAGATAGATAGATAGATAGATAGACAGACAGACAGACAGACAGACAGACAGACAGACAGACAGACAGATAGACAGATAGATAGATAGATAGATAGATAGATAGATAGATAGATAGATAGATAGATAGATAGATAGATAGATAGATAGATAGTACTGATTTTGACGCCGCACTATGGCGGATCGATTGAAGCTCGCTGTGTCAAAAAACCCTTTTTATGACGTCATTCTAAGGAATGTGCCAGGGGCGAGAAGAGTGGATGATCCGGATCCCCTCTGGAGCTTGCCGACGACAGAAGTTCGAAGCAACCAAAGGCGTGCATAAAGGCTGCGAAAGAAGGGTTGATCAGACCACCGGGAACGATGCAATATACACAGTGAAAACAACTACGAGGAACAAGGATGAAAAGGGTGTCACCAGTCAGAATGAGTCAGGGACAGTGTTGGACATAACTGCAGCAGAAATGAGACGAAGGCAGGAAGCGGACAGTAAGCTGCGACGGTATTTTGAGAGAGAACACATGGATGCATTGCAACAAGTTTCGGGTCATGCACAAGTTTGAGAAAGTTTGAAGACTGCTCTGCTGAACAGCCAAATTGCACGATGGAGGCAAAAAGAGACAGCTAGCTCTGCAGTGGAGCTTGCGAATGGCAGTTCTCAATCGGGCGCATATTGGTTTGGAAGGCCATCAAGGGGTGAGGAAGACAATTAGCACAGTTGCAGAAGAGTTTTTTTAACCGTACATACTAATTGATGTCAAACCGGTTAAACGGTGTGTGAAGGTTTGTGAAAAATGTCAGAGAAGCACGCAAAAAGACTTAGGGTAGAACTGCGGAATATTCCAAATATGGAGCAAAGTTGGGGCAGATATTCAATAGGTTGATTATGTAGGAATCCCGGTAGTGACACTTAATGACCAGAAAATTTTAACAGTTTTTTTTACACTGTGACAGTGACGCGTGACTGTTACTCACCGAGACATCAAGTGATGTGCGCGTTGGTGCATGCAAGTGCGGTGGTGAAACAGTGAAGGGAAGTGTGCCGTGTAATGTGGTGATGGGCCGTGAGGTGAAGTGTTGTGCCGTGAAGTGCTGTGCCATGCAGTGAAGCCTTGCACTTTGCAGTGAAGCGTTGCGCTGTGCAGTGAAGTGTAGTGCGACGAAGTGAAGTGTGCGGCAGTGCAGTGAAGTGTCTGGTGACAGTGGTGACGAAAGTTTTAGTTGAGCGAAAACTCGCAAAATGTGGGGCCATTGTCAGGAATGACAAGGTCAATGAAAGAAGAGGAACAAGAATTTATTTTAATCAGACAAATTTCAAGGCCGGAATGAAAAAACAAGGAGGACCAGAAGAGAGCGCGGGGGGGGGGGCGGCATTTTATTTATTTATTTATTTATTTATTTATTTATTTATTTATTTATTTAATTTGAGAAGGGGCGCGCGCAGAGGCGAACGTGACAACCGGAACCAATGTTAGAGACCGACAGCTGCTGAAGATCTGGCTGGGTCTTGACACAGTCGCCTACCCGAGCAGCTGCCTCGGCGAACATCTCTGAAGGTTGTTGCAACCACCGCTGACCGTGGGCTGCAGTGGCTGGTTCTGCGTTTACGCCGCTGAGCATGGAAACACCGTGTTGTCATGGCGCGCAAGAGGGGCTACCAACAGACCGTTACAGCGCCGGAACTGTAAGTTCCGGCGCTGTAACGCAAACGCAAACGGCCGCAAACGTGGAAGCACGAGACATTTAGACAGTTTTTTTCCCGAGCTTGCGTGTTTCTTTTTGTGTGTGTGTGAATTCTCCAGGAATGAAGTTTGTTTGTCTTTGATACCATCGGGTGCTGTGATTCATTTGGCACACCCAGACGAGCTAACCAGGCACCAGCCTACGCGTGACAATAAAGTTCGTATAGTGTTTCAAGTGCGGAGCACTTTAGGTGGCCAGGCTTTCGTAGGCCGTGGTAGTATGCTGTCTTCGTCCCTTGGCATAACCGAGGCCACATATAGCATAGCCATTTCAGCGCGCGCTTGCACCATAGATGATGATGATGATGATAGCCTATGTGTATGGCTCACACCCACTGTGGGGGGATTGGCCAAGAAACGAATATTTTATAGACATAAGTGATCAGATATGTATGATATTACTGTAGAATTATAGAATGGTTAGAACAAATGAATGACGCTAATTTAGTGATTATATGTCAAAACCGCCCTGATTCAATTAAAAATTTCTCTACAGCGGAACAGAGATCCCGGTGACAATGACCTAATGAGGAGGCTCCCAAGGAAAGAATATTAGAGATGATGAAATCCAATCTAATTCGATTAAAAGCGACTTTGAGAATGTTTTTCCTCAGTAAGTTGTAGCGGTTGCATGATAAAAAATAATGCTCGACTGTTTCCTCCTTGCTACAAAACGAGCAAAGGGGGGAAGGAGCCAGACCAGCTCTATGCATATAGAAGTTTAATTTTGGAACTCGACAGCGTAATTTTGTAAAAATGACTTCCTCTTTTCGCGTTGACCAGAAATTTCTACGCCAAGGGAACAAGAGGTGTCGATATTCGTTTAGATAAGTCACTAATGTTTTACCAGAGTCTTGAATTATGGCACGCCTTCTAAATCTGTCACGGATTATGAGTGCTGATGTGGGAATAATTGAAAGTACCGGACCATAGAGAAGTATTCTTCATCTTGTTCTTCAAGCGCCTTGATTATATCAGCTCAGTCAAAACCACATATAGCACAACCATTTGAGCACTGGCGCGTGCCAACGAGAAATCTTCTTCCTCTTTCTTCGAGCGCCTTGATGATGATATTACGTGCGGAAGACTTTAGGGGCCCGGGCTGTCGTATGCTGTCGCCGCTTGGTGTAACCACGTATCAAAATTGAAAAAAAAAAGGAAGAAAGCGAGAGATAGAAAGAGAGAGAAAGGAAAAAAATGCGAAGAAAAATATAAATAAGTAACAATAAACAGCAAAAATACAGAAAAAGCCGGAAAAGAGAGAAATAAAGACAGAGAGGAGGAATGAAAGAAAAAACCGAAGAGAAGCAAAGGAGGCTGCCTAGCACCGCACTTCCTGGAGGATTGGTACCACTAGTGCGAATTGAATGGATGGATGGATACAACTTTATTAAACGTCCAGCAAGGTTTAACGTGACGTGGGCTTAAGTCTCCCACGGCAGAACTTCCAAAGCCTTGCCTCAACGCTGCCTCACGGGCTTGGTGGACTGCCCACCTCTGGATGCCGAGGTCTAAGCTGCGCAGTGCGGCAGCCCACCTCGACGACATGGTTTCTGAAGTAACTGCCATCATTCTGATAACTATACTACACTCCCACAACATAACACATGGTGTGTTTGAGTGCAAAATTGCCTACATTTTTTTTTCTTTTTTTTTCGCTGCTCAGATGGCTTTGGATGGAATGAGACTTGGAACATGGTTAGAAAGAACGGCTCTTGGTGGCGTGGGTGCACAATTCATTCCCTGGACCATAATTAGATGTCCCGTGTGCCGGGAACAATGTCCCTTTCTCCGAGGTCGTTCGAGCTTTTAGCTGCAATTGGACAGCGCTTCTCTTCCTGGACCTTTCATGGCTCTAAGGGACTGTTGCGTAGAGAAACTGTTTGCACCGACAATTTTTTTTTGTTCCCTTTGGTTCACGTCTACATTGGCTCGGCGCAGTTGGTATAGGCAATCAGGAAAACGGAAATAATGGGGACGGGGAGATAAAATAGAGTTTCTCGACAGACTGGAAAAAGCAAGAGTTCCACGGGCAACTGCGGATGGGCAACGAACTGTTTGTGTGCTTATGAACGCTAGGGTCTTGTTCGATGAACCATTGTGCGCCCGAGTTCGCCGTGTTATTTTGCTTTGATCATAGTTTTGTGCCTTCACCCATTCTGGTCATCGTATAATGAACCGGACGAAAAATTAAGGGTCATTTTGCCTCTAAACAAAATTGTAATGCTAAATCTGCATTGCAGATTTTCAGCTTCATGCTGATGCAAATATTCATGCGCATGCTCACTTCAATAACGACAACTTCATGCGAGCTTTTCAAAGTGGTGTCGCTACCTGTTTTTTTATTTCTTTTATTTACCGAAATTATACTAACACAAATACTAACCTCGTGGTATTGCCATAATTTCTCAACTCCAGCGCGCCAAGGTAGTAACGCGCACAAAAGTTAACATTTGGAAAATTGGAAGAAACAGCTAGATGCATGTTCCGATTTTGAGCCGGATGGTAACGCGCGCACACATTCAAAGGCAACATTTAGCGCGACAAGTGGGCGCTAGAATCATGCAAAGACCGTGCATAGGCGTGTAGTGCCTCAACTCAGAAATTCTCCTTAGCGTCTCTTCAAGTTTTAATTATTCATTATATCTCGCTTAAATAATGGACACTCGTACTGTTAGCAGTGTTTACGTGTCACATCGGAGGATTGAGATTGCCGTCCCATAAGCTCACTATTAAAAGCAATGTATTGCTGCCATGACCACTGAGGGCATTAACAGCCTTAGTGTTTGCGTGTGCATACTGTTTTCTTCTTGAGTACTGTGGCAACGATGACGAATATTTGCGTCTATTCTTCATTACAGTTTAAAAGAACAAGGTAGAAGGTGAAGGTACAACCGTTCTTGATTAATGAACCAAAGCTAGCTCACTTAAAACAAGCCGCTGTTGGCAGTGTAAGGCTGCGAACGGAGACTCACAGTGCGGCATATCAGAGCACACTCAGAAACTGTTGCTTGTATATGGCGCACCCGAAAGTGCTTCAGTATTTGGTTTCTTTCAATAGCAAGCGGCACTGACCAGGGGGCGCGATGGAGCTCTTGTGGGTAGAGTGCCTCGATGCGCGCGCCCCCGTTTAGAGTGTGGCCATTCTTTGAAAGGGTCGACGCCGCCTCGCCTCGCGCGTCCGCCATGTTTTACCCCACGCCGTGCTCTTTTTAAGCGTGCACGCGGCGCCTGCCGCCTTGTCGCCCGTCTGATTCGTCGCGAGTCCCGCAAGATGACCGGATGTTGCGTGCCACAGTGCACGAACCATTGTAGGAAGGGATGAAAGATGTTTGTTTTCTTTGAATACTTTTATGGACAATGATAATAGAGCGTGACAAGTGGCAGCCGACGAGTGCCTCTCGTCTATGGAGCCTGAGTATTGCAAGCACGTCGGGTACTTTTGGGATGATTTTTAAAACGGCGTGTATATTACTAGCAACGCCATTACAAGTTATGTGTGTGGTTCTGCGTGTTGGTGCCTCGAACGTTGAGAACCGTTCTCATAAATTTGGCGTTGTTTTCCGGGTGTGCTTGGAAATCGTACTTTCGCTGTCGCGGGCATCTCCTTCTTTTTTTTTTTGATGCATGAACGTGTGATTACCAATATTGTCGCGTCTGTAATGAACTGCAACTATTCACTCCGAGTTGTGTTTTCTTGCGGAACAAGAAAGACAAATAGAAAAAAAAATTTTTTTTCGTTATCCGGTGGAACAATTTTCCAGAATTACCTCCCTGAAGGAACGCTTTTTGTGTACCATACACGGTCATTAATTTCAACGCGCAATTAGCGGCGCTGAAAAAAATGGCTGCAGATCCACGAAGTGAATGCTTATGACGGAGCGAAGCTAGGTCATAAGGTGCATGTCTACGTTGAAGTCGCCGACTAGTATAAAGGACGGACAGATATGGACAGACGCACGCACAGATGGACGGACGGACGTATCCACGGACGTACGGAGGGATGGACGCACGGATAGATACACGGACGGATGGACGCACGCACGGACGGACAGATGGACGGGCGGGAGGACGGACAGATACGAGGATGGACGCCCGGACGGATGGACGGATATATGCACGGAAGGATGGACAGAGTACGGTCTATTTTTAAATCATATGCGCGCTATGAACGCTCTTTGTACGGTATATGTAACAGCCAGGCGCGTAGCCAGGAATTTTTTTCGGGAAGGGGGGGGGGGGAGGGGAGGGGCACTTGCAAAAAACACCCATTTTCACTATTTTATTTATTTTCGGTAAAACACCCCCCTCCATGAGAATTTCGGGGGAGGGGGGACCTAGCCCCCCCCTGGCTACGGGCCTGGTAACAGCTGTTTTTCGGTCCGACGGTGACAACGGACATCGTGAGAGCCTAAGGAGCTTCACTCCTAAAAACTGAAGCATCACAGAGTAGAGTCGTTCCCGCTGCGATCGCTAAACGACATTGTGATGCTTACCGCATTTTCGCTTGTATTTTCTCGAAATGGGAAATACAGCCGTATTTTAAATAGGCATTCAATAGGAGGACACGAGGACGAATATATCCGGCAATCGGTCACATAAAACAGTAGCCTCAGAACCTGCGCGCGAATTCTATTCGCTTTAAGATTTAGCTAAACAGCGAATAATTTAAATCTTAGGGTTCTCACGTCAGCAAATTTATCACTGCCGATGCATGTTGGGAAATGCTGTGAGTATGCGGTGTAAAAATAAATAAATAAATAAATAAATAAATAAACGAACATATACACCCGCAAAGCATAAAAGTTAATAGTGATGCCTCCAGCTCTCAGTGATCCAAAGCAGCTGTGCACCACTCAGCCGCAGCCAGCGGCCGCGCCGGCGGTGAGGGTCATGACGTCCTGAAACACCTTTAGGCGCGAAACATTCGATTACTTGCTGTGATACGTGCCTACAAATCTATAACTAGCAACATCCGTGAATGATTATGCGTTTGCGAAGGCAATTCCAGCCCAAAGTGTCTTTACTCGTGAGCAAAAGGCTGCGAATACGCGCGCTGGCAGTACGCGCAATGACGATAGGGATCAGTAATGGCGACCGCTGTAGCAGACGACGCGCTTGTCTCCACCCTGAACGGAGCGGAGGCGAACGAGTGCATCGAGGCACGGAGCGGAGGCGAACGAGTGCATCGAGGCACTCTACTTGTGGGACGCCTAAGAATTGACGGCACCGACCGCCAGGGATAGCAAGAAAATGAAACGCTCGCTGAACACATAGACGCACTCAAGTGTCTCCCTTTTGGGCATGTTTTCAGCGAACGCTTTCTGAGTGCGTCCGTAATCACCCGTGACCGCCCTCCCCCCCATTTAAAAAAAAAGTGCACATGTGCCCTGGCGGGTCCGTTTTTGCTGCGTCTACTCGCCAGGCCAGCTAGGCTATGTAGTGGCGCGCCGATTTTATGCTGCGTCTACTCGCTAGGCTGTGTGTTCTGGCGCTACCGTCGGATCTCGTAAACTGCATTGCCGGGTGCCTGAGTACACAAAGTATGCTTTGAATCATGAACATTTTTTTCTGAACACAGACACGCTTTCGTTCTGGTGGTGAAGTCATCCCGAAAATTTGAGACATCTTTTTAACACCAAAGTGTTTCATGTCGGCGTCCACCAAGACTTTCATGACGTATTTCCGTCACAAAAATATGGCAGTAAGGTGCACGCGATGAGTTGGAACAAGAAAGATATGCTTGAAGAAAGAAATTGCGTTGACGGGAGTCGAAACCATGGTCATGCTTTCGACAGCGAGAAACACGCCAGCGGGAAGCGGGACGCCTTTGCGTGTTTAGCGCTCGAGCTACGAGATCTGACTCGCGTTTCTGAAGCGCTCTATGGTAGTGTATGCATGAGCACAGGCGTAGGTCACCCTATTACTACGGAGCGCACACAATGGCGTTTGTCTCCTGAAGTGACGACGCTTTAAGAGAGGGGATATTGCCACGCGCGTTTGTTGTTCCAATCTTGCTGTATTTGGTATACGCCCAAAAAGCCTGTCAGCAATGCTTGGCGCAGACCTCGCCTCAGTGTGCGAGAAGCTTCACCATCGTAGTAGATCATTTTCTTAAGACTACGCGCAAGACGCGAACACTCAAGCATATTACAGAGCTTGAGCGACCGCTAGTGATAAGACTGGAAAGTTCGACGCGTGATGTATAAAAGACAGCGCGTCCCAACGATGATCAGTTTTTCGACGACTTCAAGCTCTTATCAGCGCCGTTATCAGTGTGCAGCGTTCATTGCTTGCTGTATTTGAGTTTGCGTTTCCAGGTTACCAGTTCGGCCAAATAAAGAGTTTCACCTTGAAGACGCCGACTGCTCCGTTCTTCAACGTCACGACCACGTGACAATATGGAGTACCAGCGTTGATTATATGCATGTTGACGCCTCCTTTGCGCAGGGTTCACCATATGCTGGGTCCAGGTGTATGTTAATAAATAGAACTCACACAGCTGTTTAATCATGATCATGGATGTTAGTCGTAGGGATGGAGACGTGTCCGCAGGCGTCAGTGTGAGTGTGTCCAAATCTGGCGGTTCTATATCTCCCAAACACAAATAGACATTTTGCAAGCTCTCGTAAATCAATGTACAATAAACCTTCAACTATTTCAGTGGATACACGTTTCAGTTTCGTGTTATACTGATTAATGCTATAGAGTTCATAACGCCGACGCTCAGAACTAGCTTGATTATCTCGACAAGTTTGAAAAACAAAAAAGGGGAAAGTCGACATCCACCCATTTTCTAACACAAGGCCACAATGCAAATTCATACCGGTTTCTTATTTAATCGTAGCTTCGTGATACAGAGAGGTGAACGACGATTTTCCACTTTCACACATAGTTGTGTTTCCGTTCACGATGTTCTCCATCTTTACGACCATACTCCTCAAACAACACTGTGCGGCCACTTTTTCATCACATACAGCCTTATTTCGTCTTTACAACTCATGTGCAAGCAGGAAACGAGAAATATTATTGCCCCAGTCTAGCGTGCCGTGCCTCATGCTTAGGGTACATCGAGTGCATTCGTTCAAAAATACAAGGCACTTGGAATGAAACACTGGGATTAAAATTAACGATGAGAAATCATGAAGCGATGTAGAACTGACTATTTTAGAAATTGGGGTGTGTAAAGAAGAAAAGGGTAAGAATAGGAAAAGAAGAGTCCGGCGTATATGTCACAGCGATACAAATAACGTCGAACGAGCCGGTAACAGGTCTATGCGATGTGGTGCCTTTTGCTGGGCACTCACATCACACAATACACGAGCCTCTAGCATTTTGAATTCGTCGAAATGCGACCGCCGCCATCAGAAACGAACCACAACTTTTGAGTTGGCAGCCTTCTATTACCACGGCGGAGAAAATAGATCATATATATATATATATATATAGATCACAGAAGAATGGTATAATATTGAAAAGAGACCTACGAAAAGACGCCATGACTACTCACTAGGGACATTTTTTTTGCTGTTTTTCTCGCTGACCTTACTGCCCAATGTGCAATAAACCAGAATCGAACGTTATTGTGAAACAGATTTGTCCAAGCAACAAATCGAATCAATGAATTAATGAATGTGAGGCACTTTCTAAGTACTCCAAGAATATTGTGTCTCGACATTCCACTTCGAGAAAAGAATATAACGTAAGCTAATGCAAACTCGCATGGGAGTAGCATAAGGCTAGATCAGAAAAAAATGTTTGGAAATGCGTACTGCGGGATATACGAGCGTCCAAGCTTAAACTTTTCAAGCGTGGTTGAACAGCGCCAGTCGTGCAAAAAAAATATGCCTAAGGCATTCACGACGGCCATCCGAACAGTAGATTTAAACATTCTTTTTTTTTGTGTGTGTGAAGCCGAGCGAACAATTTCGATTGAATCTGCGGAGCCTGTCTGACGGAACATCGTGAACTCAAGCGTGTTTGAGAGCTTCTGGTAGCGACATATAGACTGATCACATTTTTGAGCACACGTGTGCTTTATTGATTGGCAATGATTGCGCTGTTCCTGTTATCGCTCATTCGTTTTGTGGGTTGAGAAAACCTTCTTGCAGATGCACGATAACTACAGCGAGAATTTTACTTGCGAAATTCAGCGTGTGACTGCGACAGTTTCTCTGGGGGGCAGTTAATTCGGACTTGGCATCACGAAGCTGGCCGCCGCTTACGGAGCAATCGCGTACCTTCTGCAGCAGGCTTGAATTTTTCTGCCAGTGGCCATTTCAGTAACGAAAGTCACGCATGAGATCGCCCATACACAAATAAACTGAACGGACACAGTAAGCCCCTCTCGCGATCTGAAACACTCGATCATGTAGATAACGTTTCAACTGGCGCAGGTAAAACTAGATTTTATACGGTGGACGTAATCACTTGCAGTGCTTTAACTATAACATCACCTTGGTGGTGTTTGCAAGTTTTGCATTTTCGACGTGACCGAAGAGTTATTTGGGCAGTAGCATGCGGGTTTACTGTAGCATGCACTAACATGTCATTGAAATTCGTACTGCGGCGATACACGAGCCTTGCTACTTCGGGAAATGCTTTTCTAAGGCGCTCTTTGCTTGCCAGTATTTGATAATACTTACGGAGGATATAATTTATATTTGCAGGCGCATTTGAGTATTTGGTCATAAATTCTGGAGGATGTTGGAAATATTAGTTAAAAGAAATTACCCAGAAGCCACTCTAAACAAGGTCTACCACGAAGTATGTAAACCAGATAGGTATTCAACACTAGCTAAAAGAGCTCCCGTAGCACAACTCAACTAGCCTCTAGCTTTTATAACTAAATACTCAAATGTGGCGTTTTTTTTCTAAAAGAGCCAGATGCACTTTAGCTGAAACTAAAAAAAACAGACTTTTTTGCTACTGACAATATGGTCGAGCCTGCTCAAACAGTCTGTTCCTCTCCTCTACATACCTCAAATCTCTATAGTGGCTAAAATCTAGATAACCTAATATCATCGGTATTCAGGAATCAAATTTGTATTTGGCTCATATAGACTGGAACATTTAATTTGGGCTTGAATCAGCTCGTAAAACAAGTCTAAAATGATTCGAATGTACGGTACAGCAATATTTTGCGAGAAAATTAACATCCTCCTTGTGCTTCCGTCGGTGCCGTGCTTCCTCGCATGGCCGTAATGGCGGTTACTAGACTTCAAAAGCGAGTGGTCGTTCCTGCACTGTAAACGCAAACTAGCCGAATTGGGCGTTTTAAGGGCTTAATACTACCTTCATTTGGGACCGTACTCCCTTAGGGAGTATTAAGATCGGTGTAATAAAGTTCTGCGTCCTCAATTTTACTTCCTTGAGAAATTATGGGGATAAAAGGTGGAAGAAAGGAGGTAAATTCACGATCTGACGCCATTTTGTCAAATGGAGTTCAAGAACAGAAAACTGCTATTTCACTTTCTGGGGCATATCTTCCCTTTATTTTATCCGAAGCTATAGTGCTTTCAGTGCTGGCGTGCATGTATGCAACTGCGCGGGCGAAAGAAGTGTTTCTCAAAGTGCTTAATAAATTCATGAACGTGCTAATCAACGATTTCTTCGTCTCGTCGACTGATGCACATTGTTGTACGGAATGCACACTACCGCTGGGCTCGGGTTCACGATGCATTTCGACCACAGAATTACTTCGCTTATGTTGTTTTACCATCAAATCGAAGTTAAACTAAAAGTAGGAGCGTGTACACCCTCGATGTGGCCTATCGGCACCGCATGCACAGTCAGTATACCCTTTTGGATGACGAATTGGGCACAGGCGGTGTGCCTCAACGCACGGAATAAGATCCGGAGAAACGAAAGAAAAAACGCGACTCTCCTCAAGCGGCTGCTCTGAAAGGAACGAAGCGCCTTTGACCTTCGAACGGCGGCGATAAGAGCGGGACAACCATCGCACGCATGCGCGCGCGGAGGGGAAAAAAGAAAGCAAAAAGAAAGAAACGCGAGAAGGGAGTCGCGAGAAACGCGAGAAGTTCCGAAATGACAGCGGATGTTACCGCAGGCTGGCCCCAGCGGCGTGCGTGAGTGATAGCGAAGCGAAGCCGTCATGGGATAACGTCGGTTTTGTGAAGGACGCCTTTCAACTACCCTGCTATGCGTCGATCATGTGTGCACATTTCATGCCGGCAGCCTTACTGTGTTCTCGTCGCGGGACGTGAAATGTGTGGTTTGACGACAGTGCAACATGCACTGCGTGTGCAATGGTGTGGCAATGGCCAGGTGACTCAAGCGAGCGGCAGCTGATGGGCGCGCCGCGTTTGCGGCACATTCAGGAACACAAATGGTACGTAATACTTATGTTTCCTCTGTTTGCGCGACCTTGTCGCTTGGGCAGCAGTAGGTGCTGTTCTGCACATTGCGTCGCGTCAAAAGTGCAATGAAAAACGAAAAAAGAAAGGCCATTAAGCTCATACAACAACGATGTGTGATACGTGTTTCGAATTGGCTGACCGCTTGGCGTGGCCAGCCAATTCAAGCGAGTGCGCTTTAAAACTGAATGTTTGTGCGACATAATTTCCTTGCTTGCGATAAAGCATGAATGAAGCAGTGCTTCCAGGGAGTATACACTTAAGCAACAAGAAAAAAAAAGACAGCTGTTATCACGCTGTCATGTGGTAACACATGCGTTAAGGCCAGATTTGTTTTCTATTTATTCTGTTCTCATGCGCAGATTATGAGCAAGTAAGAATACTTTTTGACGACAACTTTGCATTGTGCACTTTGTCCTTCTCCAACACAAAAAGTTAAATTGCATATCAAGGCGCACTGACATCATGAGCTTGTATACATTTAGCTAGAAAGAATAAGTCATGTTAATGACACCTTATGATGGCCATATGATGTGTAAGACATGTGCTTAGTTACAGTGTGTTTGATGAAGCACATGCATTTTATGGTATGGTCACTTCATTAGTCACATCAGCACTAGAGCTTGCCAAGGTTACATGTGCATATTTATGGAATTTAGGAGATGTGTCACTTGTGCAAGGCTAATTTAATCACATTGATATAAATCAGTTGAATCTGTTGAACCTCGTTGTTGAGTCACCTTGTTCCTTCCCTCTGGTTATTTTGTTTTACTTTTTGTTGCCATAGTGTTTATGATCAGCACACAGTATTCTGACTGTTGAGACAATTTCTGACAAGGTAAACAGGCTGGTACTTTGTCCACGTCTTCTATTGTCGTCATTACAAGTGCACTGTTTAATTTTGGCATGAATCAATACCAAGTCGCCCAATCTTCAGTCCTAAACTGAACAACAGAACAGCTATGGTTGATGAAGAAGCTAGTGTTCCATGTGTTGTAAGTGATAATAAGTGTTGGTGCGTAACATCCCAAAGCCACCACACGATTATGAGAGGCGCCGTAGTGGAGGGCTTCGGAAAGATAGACCGCCTGGGGCTCTTTAACACGCACCTAAAGCTAAGTACGTGGGCCTCAAGCAGTTACGCCTCCATTGAAATGCGTTTAACTCCAAGGTCAATCATACTAAAATTTGCACCCCTTTGCACTACAATGCTAACTTCACTGACAGCAAAAACTACTCGAATGATGGTACACAAGACAAAAGTACACTTCTGGTGCTGTTTCACATTTCATTACAGTTGTGTACTTTCTGCCCTCTGTACTTTAAGTGAACAGTTCACAAGAAACTACTTAGCAGCATATCACTATTGCATTTGTTTCGTGTTCTGTTTAAAGGTCTGCAATAGTATAGTCAAGTGCATAGGTCGGCACTTTAGGCGAGTACTCACTAAAACTCACTCACCACAATTTTTTCATCCTTCGCACTCACTCACGTTCACACTCACGTCCACTCACACTCATGAGTACGCACTCACGTTCACACTCACCTCCACTCACACTCATGAGTACTCACTCACGTTCACACTCACGTCCACTCACACTCATGAGTACTCACTCATACTCAACTCACCATGTTCAAATGAGTGTGAGTTGAGTGCACTCATGAGTGAGTGTGCCGAGCTCCATAGGTCGGCACTTTAAGGGAGTACTCACTCAAACTCACTCACCACAATTTTTTCAGCCTTCGCGCTCACTCACGTTCACACTCACGTCCACTCACACTCATGAGTACTCACTCACGTTCACACTCACGACCACTCACACTCATGAGTTCTCACTCACGTTCCCACTGACGTCCACTCACACACATGAGTATTCACTCATACTCAACTGACCACGTTCAAATGAGTGTGAGTGAGTGTGAGTTGAGTGCACTCATGAGTGAGTGTGCCGAGCTATGGTCAAGTGTGAGCCTTTGCCAAGACATTCATATTTCTGGATATGGAAAGCTTAATGGACTTCTTTTCTATTATTTTCAGGAAGACATTTCTGGCAAAGCTGCAAGAGTTGCTCACGCACTTGTTTGTGTACAAGACACTGTATTGTGGGAACACTCCCCTGTGCCTCACTCTACACTAACGAGGACCTGAAGTGTAATGCAAACCACAGAAAGATATACATACTTAGTGCGAAAAAATTACAAAAATAAAGAACCATGCACTCACAGAATGAGTATGAACGTGACTAAAAACGTGGCCATACACGTGTTAAATTTCAGTCGCTAGTAGTGCGTTGTCCTGTTCCCTTCATTTCTATTTCTATGTGTGTTGCTGTTTTGTTTTCACTCTTTAACTATGAACTCAATTCCTGACTGCTTTACAGGCTCTATAGATCCGTGGTCAAATTCTATTCAACCACATGGCATAGCAAGCCCTAGGATCCAATATGCCAAGCCACCAGCCACTACTTGTAGGAAATTTTTAATTTTAGGCATGTGATTGCCGAATTTCAAGTTGACTTTGCAGCCATGGTAGTGGTATTAACTTTCAATATGGTAATTATGCGCAAGCCATGAAGTGAGGAATTAAAGATGAAGAACTTTTTAGCTTGCAGATGACAGTGGCTGGCATGGGAATACTGTAAACATAGCTGTAGTAATTATGTGTAATACAAGTATTGGTATATTGCAGTTGTGTGATAATGGCGACAAATTCCCAAGTATATTTCTAAAAAACTGCGTTCAGTTTCAGATATTTGTGAGTACGTATGTGCAGCCATATATGAATGCAATGTTGTCATTTTGCTGGCATGGCTGAACGCCTTTACAAATTGTGGTAAGTGGATCTACAATCAACACCACAGGTCTATTTCGGACTTTTCTGCAGAAAAAAAGAACTGTATGATGATGTGTGACATGTTTTGATGCCATATGGCAAACTAATTCAATTAAAATCTACAACATGCCTCCCTGCATGGTTGCATATTTTTTAAAAGTAATGCTAGCCTTAATGTACTAGCTTAGTTGCCTTCATGTGCAGGCTGACACCAAGTTCATTGTAGATCCCATTTCTCTGGATTGTGTTTACCTACTAGCACTGTGAAGTGCACATGTCAGTGTGCATTATGATGAGATTTGCCACACTACTTTCATGTTGCTTTACTGTTGTGAATTATATTAAGTGCTTGGGCTGTACTGCATACGTTCTTAGTGTTTTGTATTGGGTGTAGGTTCTGTGCAAGAAGATGGAAATGTACATATGCTTACACTGACATGAGAACTGCTACTGTTTTGGTTCCAATAAAATATTGCGAACACTGTTTTTCTTATCATTCTTATCACAGCTGTTTCGTTGAAGAAGACGGCAATACTACATTTTTTTATTCTTGCTACATCATCTATGCCAGAGGAGTGCCGCATACACATGGACTTTCACAAGGGCGAAGTGCATGTGCATTAACTTTTTTTATTTAACGGGAGACCTACTGCTAATTTGTGGTGGTTGTACTTGACATTGGGGCATGCTTATGCATTCGCTTTAATGCATTTGTGTGATGTTTAACAATAAAGGTTAATTAGTAAGCTTGGAGGTAGTCTCCGACTGTGAAAGCAACTAAATACTGAATTTGAGTTAGAGAATCACTGTGTGCCCCGCGAAAGTGCGAGTGGCGAATAAGTGGTAATTGTGGATGTAGATTATCGTTCAGCTACTCTGAAGGCGCTGCTGCACCTGCGTTTGGCTCGCGAGAGTACGCGCGCAATAAATGCACTTAGTGTAGGCGCGTTACAATGTCCTTGTAACTCGGGCATCTGCATAGGCGTGCACACGGGGAGGGGGGGGGGGGGGTCTGCCCCGTGCATTGACTTAATAGGGAGGGTGGGCGCAGCGACGAGCCTTCGTCCCCTCCCCCCCCTTCCCCCCTGAAGAGGCACCCTGAGCACGCTTGTGGGCATCTGCGTGAGTAACTTTTATATGCTATGGGAGTCGTAGCTGTGAGCGCGCCGGTGGATGACGAGAACGATGGACACAGGCACGCTCGCACTTAGGGGCCGCTGACAGTCAGTCGCGGCAGAGTTTTGAAATGATAAAGATGTGTTGCTCAGTGTTTCGTCCTTGTCTCTGAGGGCTTCCGTGCGGCGGAAGGCACAGACCCCATCAATGGAAACACAGGCGGTCTCGTACAGCTCAGAACACGCCGCTGCCATGGGACGCGTGCAGCTCGCGGCAGAAACAACGAAGATAGCTCCACATCATACGCCCATGGAATGCTCATATAATGCACAAATGTTCGGCCATCTGAGGATACCTTTTGGCACGCTGGTATCCACGAATTTTGGGCGAGTGAAACAATGTCGAAGTACTCAAGAGGGCACACGTTTACAATTTTTCCAGCGGCACGACACGACGAACCGAATAGTTCGAAGCTGAAGGTGTTTACCTTGGCCTTCGTGACGCCCCTGAGTTTATGTACTGGCCTTGCGAAAGCGCTAACACATGCCGATGCTACGAGAACAAAAGTTTGAGGCGTCGCCGACGGGTTAGTAGCTGCTTTGTAGATATATACCCCCCGTGAAAAACTACGCAAGATAGTGGTGTCGCTGTGGTGTAGTGGATATGATGTTTGCTTTCAGTGCGCGTGGTCGCGAGTTCGATTCCTGTGTCGTGCGTGCTTGTATGCATATGTCATGTTTGTGCATGAATACATCAATGTCCATTTTCTAATATGTCCTAGCGATGAATAGTTGCAAGAAATGGCTCTAAAACGCTAGTATAGTGCCTGAAATACCTTTTTTTTTCTTGCCCTTTCTCGGGCCGCGTATAAAGGGGCGTTTTAAAAGCTCTCAAAAGAAGCAGAAAAACTTTTAATGAACTCCGTTCAAGCCCCCGAAATGAGTTAAATAAAAACACCAAAGTTACCTCCTAAATTCCCTCCTTTGACTCCGTTTACTTTGTAAACAAACCTTGTTAAGCCTTCTGCACCTCAAATCGACTGTGTATCTCGAAAACGGAGCTGTTTTATCGGCAGTATACGCTTAGCGAAGCTTCATTACTCAAATCTAAATCAAATACCAGCATTATTTGGGAATGAATGAGTTTAATAATGCAGGCCGATGGCTAGAAAGATTCGAAGTGGACGGCTGTCGCTTCAACAGGCACCGCCATCTTGCCCTGCGTACCCCCATAAAACCTCCTTTGGTAGGGGGTTTTGCGTAGTACCTTTCGGATGCAAGTTAAGAGCCGGGCCCAAAACTCCCAAACAGGCTCAAACCCGTTTGCTGTGTGGCAAAACGCGTTATAGTCTGGACTGTCAGCAGTGTTTTCGTGTTCTTTACATCTATTGAAGACCTTGAAATGTGATCCAGACCTTTTTCTTCTTCTGAGATCGTCTTATGCCGTGCCATTTCGGATCACTTCTTTAAGGAATAGATCGGTGCCCAATATCTTTATTTCATATGTCTTTTATTGCAAATATACTGCTTTGGAGTGAAAGAAGGACATGATATTGTAGTGCTAAACTCGAAAAGAAACACTAAGAGGCAGAGAGAAGTAGGAAAGTCGGCCCCGTAGTCTTTATATTCGTGTTTTGCACTATATATCATGTCATTCATTGAGCGCCAAGTCGCGCTAGAAAAGCTAATTGTGGAATGTAAACACGATAGCAAAGCAACTGGGATACACATTAAACAGGTGAAACCATATTGGTTGTTTTGGTCACGATTGTTGACGCAGGGCTGATTTAATGAATGTGGCTCACATTGATTGAAACAGATGCAGCATTTGGCTCATTTTTATTAGCAACTGCCTGTTTGAGTTCTCGTTACGATCAGGAATGGCCCTATTTTGATGCAAACTGTTTTAGAAGTTAAAGATCCTTAGGCGCGCTTTATGCTCCCGTGGAATTTAGCCCAGTTTCAGTTTCTGTCTTTGGCTCTTTTTGAAGAAAGCATTTTTAAACGCCAAAATTCATGTATATTTTTTTTCAGGCGAACAATTTTTTTTTTCACACAACTACATTCGAAACCGTTGTTCTAGCTCTATTACCTGGGCCCACAGTAAATTTCATCACAATCGGGAATGGTGACCAGGACCTCGGTGTTCGATCTTGTCTGGACAAACCCAGTTGGCAGTTCAAGACAGGTCCTGTTGTACTGTGTCTTTCGTCCCAGTCTTTCGTGCCGGTTTTTTTTAGCAAAAGCGTATGTATACGTGACAACAGTTTTTCATACGTTCGATAACTGCTATAGCTATCAGTGCTAGTTTTCGTTGAACATGCCCCTTGCTTGGAGCGGAATTGGCAGCAGATATTTAGGCGCCGCCATTCCAGACATTTGGTTTTCTTTGCAGTGTTTTTGGTTAAAGGAATAAATGGAATCCTAATTCATTTCCTTGCGGTCCTTTATTGAGTAGGTTAGGGGTAAACCTATTTTGATAAGCAACAGCGCTCTGCAAAATAACCAGATGGAGCACAGAGGCTTTTCGGAATGACAAGGTAGGTATTCCTTCAAGTAAGTGGCTCCAACTACAGTGACGTCTGTATTCCGCGGCGGTTACTGGGATGGTGAAATGCTCTCCCACAGCAGAGTACATGGCATTTTAATATAAAATTTGAAAACTACGTATATAAAGGGCCCCTCACCAGGCCCCATAACAAATTTTAGTTAGACGCTGGCAGTTGTTGTGCGTCCGATGAGGAGCATTATGCAACAAGAAGTTTTTCAATTGGTTCATTAGGCCCTGAGAAAACCGATATTTTGATGCGGCGCGAAACCATGATGCGAGGAGGCGAGCTCGAAACCCTTGCCGCTCGGCCCGCGTAGCCTTCACAAGCCAAATCTCTTCCCTACCTTCTCCGGCGTCCGAGTGAGAACAACACGTCATGGGACGCAGGGACACGTGTGCATGACGTGACCGAGGAAGCCCAGCCCCCCGAGCACGCGTGCGGCGTTGTTTTGTTGACCAGCGTTATTTTGTGGTCTATTGCCTGTTTCTGCGGGATGGATGCTTCGGTGCGTGTTCGTTTCACTTTTAACTGGCACGAGAGTGGCGGTATCATGAGCCAGTGGTACATTTACGTTTACTTGGACGCGCTAGAATAAATGAGCACATTGAGTGCTCGAACGCGCCACGACATCACTTTCGTTTCCAGGGCTGGCGTCTCCTCAATGCGCTAACCGCGGGGACACGAAACGCATGCGAAACGGAGGCACATTAGCCCCGCATATCGCTGCAATTCACTGAACAAAAATGAAAGAGCCGGCAGATCCCACGCACTGTGGGAATCGATGTAATGCGAAGCAGCCAGGAAGGAGCAAATCATGCTTTACATAATTTGCATGTCATGTTTTACATGTTAGGACCTGTCATCTATGTTCGTGATACAGTCACGTCACTCAATACAAAGTTTGGTATATATCAAGCTAACGAAACGGCCGCGAGGGCGCCATGAGCGTGGCATGCAGTCATGTCGCACATGACAAGTAATGATTTCCATATTACCACTGGTCATTTGTGTTCGTCAGAAAGATGTCACTCAATACCAAATTTGGTGTATATCAAGCCAGCGCCTCCTCTATTTACAATGCCAGTGCAAACGCTCGCTCCTCAACGGGAGCCGTCGGTCCGCTTTAGTTCAGGGAGTGGTCGTGATGCGACGCTGCATAGTGGGTAGGGCTGCTTGCGTCACACGTGCGTCCGAGCCACGTCCGAGCGCTTCCCACGGACATGCGATAGACGCGTTTTCCCACTCCAATATCAAGTGTCTGTCAGATTTGTTCCTTCGTCTTCCTTCTTTGTAGCTCGAAGCAAAGCCGCCGCCGCCTGAAAGCGCTCGTGTGGCACCTCCTGAAGCAGCACATGCAATGCAGCATCGCAGTGACGCGTCCCCATTGGTTGCCCGCATAGCGCCACGAACGGGCACGCGCTATCTCAAAACACCGTTTCCCTTACAGAGCCAGCGTGACCGCCCACATAGTGAACATGAGGGATGCAAGACGCCGCCCCACGGATCTGTACACAACTGAACAAAAAGTTACTTCATATGGTTTCCGTCGTGAGGCACCACGTTTTGGGTTCTCTCCCCCCATGACCGCAAAGCACATGCGAAGGCTAGGTGATGGGCGAGAGTAGGAAAGGGCTAGAGGAGAGGGTGGTGAACGGCTGGAACGGGCGCATTTGGCTGGCATTGATAAAATAGAGGAGGCGTTGATCAAGCTAACGAAACGGTCGTGAGCGCGCCATGAGCGTGGCATGCAAGTCATGTCGCACATGACAAGTCATGATTTCCATATTACCACTTCTTATTTGTGTTTGTCATACAGTCATGTCTCTCAATACAAAATTTGGCGTATCTCAAGCTAACAAAACGGCCGCGAGCACGCCATGAGCGTGGCATGCAAGTCATGTCGCACATGACATGTCATGATTTCCATATTACTACTTGTCATTTATGTTCGTTATACAGTCACGTCACTCAATCCCAAATTTGGTGTATATTAAGCAAACAAAACGGCCGCGAGCGCGCCATGAGCGTGGAATGCAAGTCATGTCGCTCATGACATATCATGATTTCCATATTACCACTTGTCATTTATGTTCGTCATACAGTCATGTCACTCAATACCAAATTTGGTGTATCTCAAGCTAACGAAACAGCCGCGAGCACGCCATGAGCGTGGCATGCAAGTCATGTCGCTCATGACATGTCATGATTTCCATATTGCCATTTGTCATTTATGTTCGTCATATAGTCATGTCACTCAATACCAAATTTGGTGTATATCAAGCTAACGAAACGGCCGCGAGCGCGCCATGAGCGTGGAATTCAAGTCATGTCGCTCATGACATGTCATGATTTCCATATTGCCACTTGTCATTTATGTTCGTCATACAGTCACGTCACTCAGTACCAAATTTGGTGTATATCAAGCTAACGAAACGGCCGCGAGCGCGCCATGAGCGTGAAATACAAGTCATGTCGCTCATGACATGTCATGATTTCCATATTGCCACTTGTCATTTATGTTCGTCATACAGTCATGTCACTCAATACCAAGTTTGGTGTATATCAAGCTAACTAAACGGCCGCAAGCGCGCCATGAGCGTGGCATGTAAATCAAATCATGTTGTTCATGACATGTACGTCATTATTTGCATATTACCACCAGGCATTTATGTTCGTCATACAGTCACGTCCCTCAATCCCAAATTTGGTGTATATCAAGCTAACGAAACGGCCGCGAACGCACCATGAGCGTGGCATGTAAATCATACTTTTCATGACAAGTTAGTCATGATTTTCATGATATGACCAGCCATTTATGTTCGTCATACAGTCATGTTATGCCATACCAAATTTGGTATCAATCCCATTAACGATACGGCCAGGAGAGCACAAAGTCGTAGGCGGCTAGATAGATAGCTAGATAGATAGATAGATAGATAGATAGATAGATAGATAGATAGATAGATAGATAGATAGATAGATAGATAGATAGATAGATAGATAGATAGATAGATAGATAGATAGATAGATACGCTCAAAGTCGCCGAAGTTCGCTAAGAAATGCTTCGCATTTAAAATACGCAGACATTCCTTTTTGTGCGTCTCATTATTTCTCTCAAGTTTTATTATCCATTCAAGCAACAAATTCCACAAACTATACACGTCGTGTCAAATAATTTTCGCAGTGTCACGTGCTACAGCTGTCGACGTCAGTGCACAGCCGTCTACGTAGAGGACCGTCCTCACAGCACTGCCGTCTACGTATGGCCATTCCGCCGTGTACGTCATCCCCTCAATCTCTACGCGCGAGCACGCGAAAGAAAGGGCAAGCACCGTTCAGCTTCAAATTTGACCCATTTCCGCGGCGCGTAGCGTTACAAATTTTGGCAGATGTGATCGTGAACGCTCAGTGTATCAATTGCGCTCGTCAGCTAAAAATTGTCAAACCTGGTGAGGGGCCCTTTAATGAAAAAAGTCACAGTTTCGGCACTAGGGTGAAGCAATGAATGCGATAGCAAGAAATTAGTTTGTCACACGAAGAACGACAAGCAGCTCGATACTTGCAACGCGCCGCCGCAGCACAATGAAGGACGCTCGAAAAGGACGCATAGGTATATACAGGACAAGCGTGAACTAACAATTGTCGCAGTTGTTACGTATTTGTATTTGAGCGACGCGCTGTGAGTGTCCACAATGCAGAAGCCGACACTGTTGTTGTTGTTGCCTCTGACATGGCTCATACCCACTCAGGGGATTGGCCAAGGATTGATTATATCATTATATGACTTTTAGACGCTGTTTGATACTTCTTTTTCTATTAAACTGCGGCACGTGGAATGACCCCTCTGCGTCTCCTGCCACGCGGTGGCGTCTGACGCGTGCCCGGTCTTCTTTTGTTTCATTCTACATCATAAGTGGTACAGAAGGGAGCCACGTTTTCGTGCGCATCTCAAGGGCAGTTTTCAATTTGAAAGAAACTGTAAGAGCGTTGCGTGATAGAAAACACGTTCAAGCTGTTCCGAGATCTGCGTACCGCTAGCGGCAGTTGGTGCATATGAATACCTCGCCGTTACATCGCTGGCACGAGCATGGCGTGTGGCTGTGCTGGCTAGCAGGCTGCGGAGCAAGGGGTCGCTGGTTTGAACCCCCGTTAGGTGGTCTGTAATGAAGGCGTCGACAGACGGCGACGGCGAAAATCAGCCGAGAGTGTCCATATAATTGCTATCGCAACAAAAAAAATTTGGCAGATCGATGTTATGCGAAGCGTGCGGAGGCAAGGTGAATGGCTGTAACTTTTTTATCGAGCCAAACGCTACGAAATGACGTTACAGATATGTACAAATGTTGTACGCACAGACATATGTTCAACAGTTGCATATGTTTGATATAACCAGTTCTTTGCAGTAACGATGCGAGTAGAAACATGTGTATTAAGGCGAAAGCCTTTAATGTCTTATGCGCACGTCCGTCCGTCTGTCTGTCTGTCTGTCTGTCTGTCCGTCCGTCCGTCCGTCCGTCCGTCCGTCCGTCCGTCTGTCCGTCCGTCTGTCTGTCTGTCTGTCTGTCTGTCTGCCTGCCTGTCCGTCCGTCCGTCCGTCCGTCCGTCTGGTCATCTGTCTGTCTATCTGTCTGTCTGTCCGTCCGTCCGTCCGTCCGTCCGTCCGTCTGTCTGTCTGTCCGTCCGTCCTTCCGTCCGTCCGTCTCTCCGTCCGTCCGTGCGTCCGCCGTCCGTCCGTTCCGCTGTCCGTCCCGCTGTCCGTCCGTCTGTCCGTCTATCTGTCTGTCCGTCCGTCCGTCCGTCCGTCCGTCCATCCGTCCATGTCCGTTCATCCGTCCGTCCATCCGAGCTCTGGCACGGAGCCAGGTGGCCGCTGGGATACGCAAACGGACGCCGATGGCGTCGCACTCTACAGCGCTCGCACTTTGTCTTGCGTAGCGTCGCTTTGCCCAGTGTTTGCAGTCATTCTGACCGACGCCGTCTCAATGGACACAGGCGTTCACGGAATACACTTTCGAATTTACAAAGGGTCCGTCAATTTAAGCGCTGGAACGCAGATGGCGTTTGCACGATGCGCAAAGCGCGAGAAAATACTAACGCATGCGAAGAGAGGAAGATTAGTCTCGCGTCTCGCTGCAATTCGCGGTAAAAAAAATTAAAAAAGGAAACACGCACACATTCGGTTTGTGTGTTATCCCACTGAGAGTGTAAAAGAAATAAAGAAATGGCATAGTCAGTGGAATGGCCACACGCTTTCGCCGAACACACTTTGGAATATACAAAGTGTCCTTCAATTTTTTTACCAACACCAGAAGCGGTAAGCTGATATGTAGCACTTGTGCTTGCGAACATGGTAGCCATGGATAGTGCTACGTAAACCTACTACAGTGGATTTCGCTTAAGTATACAATTGACTTTAACCGATCATGACTCCTTCTTCATAGGTGTACACATGTCATGTTTTAGATGTGAAGCATCTTATGGCGAAGCTTAATCCGGTGGTGGTGTGCCGGCGTGACCACCCTTACTGCGCATGCGCAAACCCTTTCAAAAAAATAAAAATAAAAAACCTCCTCTCCCCCTCTCTCTCCTCTAGGCATCCCTCCCCGCGGCAACCACACCCTCACTGCGCATGCGCCTCCCCTCCTCTCTCCCCCTCTTGCACTCCCCCCCTCTCTCCTCTAGGCACCCCCTGCCCGCGGCTTCCACACTGCCACTGCGCATGCGCGTCCCCCCCTCTGTCTCCTCTCCTACGCTCCCCCCTCTCTCCTATAGGCATACCTGCCCGCGGCGTCCCCCCCCTCTTCTACGCACCCCCCTGCTCTCTCGCCTCGCGACGCCGACGCCGGCAGCGTCTGCTAGCGAGTTTCTTGGTTGAAAAAACCGACTGCTCGCGCTGCACAACCGTTCACTGGCCACCCCGTATATATGGCAATGGATCTTGACCTCCAAGGTGGTGCCGGTGGGAGATTTCTCCTGTGCGTTGTTGAACAATAAAAATTCGCAGCGTGCGCGTTAACTTAAAGCGGAGTGCGGGTCTCTGTGTCCAGTCGGAGTATCTGTCTCTCATTGCCCATTAGCAGCGATTGGCATGTTCCAGTAGGAAACACTGCTCCATCACTGCCTGCTTTGCGCCTCCCCAGTTTTCTCTCCTGCGCAACGCTGGGATGAGCGCCAGCGTCAACGCCGCCGCCAGTGTAAGCGTTAGCGCCCGCTGCTTCACATCTACACATGGTTCCCTTTAGCGGGAGATGGTGTAATTTTTTTAAAATTATATATCCTGCACTGCAACCACAATTGACGTTTCAGTAACATTACGCTTTGCATAGGGTCTTTTTCCAAAGCAGTTCCGAGACCTGGCATGGCTCTGTGGTAGAATGCTTGACTGACACGCACATTGCTTGGGTTCGATTCCTGCTGGGACCCTGATACTTACTATTTGCATTCGTCGGGTCAACTCTGCTGACGTCAGTTTTTCCTAACGATCTCACATTTAAATTACTGATGTCTGTTCTCGCCATTCCTGGGTAGATATAAATTTTCAAACTGTGGCGCATACCCGCATACCGTGGCCCGTGGTATACGGGTATGTGCCACACGTGTCTGCAGGAAAGGGTTTGACGACGTATGGGACAGAATTTTCACGTTATTCATTTCACGACCAGCCAGACATATTCGTCAATACCTCTCACCCTGCCATACAAATTTTGGTCTTCGCAAGTTTAGGAGGTGATCACGAGAGCACCCAGACGTAGGCGGCTAGGTAGATAGATAGGTAGATAGATACGTAGATAGAAA